>CM053755.1:3973775-4005924 GCA_028658305.1 Pachyuromys duprasi
TTTCCCTTTCTATATTTCAAGAAGTTTGCAGGAAAATAGACTGAAATAGAATCCTTCATGCTAAATGTTTTTTCGTCAGTGCTTCTGAACAGACACACCTATGCTTTTTCTTGCTGTGCTGATGAAATCAAGGAATCTCCAGAGTCTTACAGTACCCTCTTTCTGCTGTTCACACTAGCTCCTTGTCTCTTCTGCCAATATGAACACCATCACAGCAACTAGCACTCGAGATTGTATAAGTTTAAAAAGTCTTAATAAGTAAATCAAACAAAATCTGTCCCCTGCTTTTTGTTGCCAATGGAGTGGGTGACAGTGTCTAAATATAACAAGTGGAATATTTCAATTCACCCACAGAAGATCAGTCATGCTTAGTGTATCAACTATCTGAATTTACAACGTTTTTATAGACTGTCTTAAGAACATTTGTTGCAAAGGATTATTAGAAGAATTCAAACCATGCCATTTTACCCATACCCAGGAGGGGGGTAGGGAGAGAGACAGAGAAACAGAGACAGGGAGAGACAGTGAGAGAAAGAGAGACAGAGAGATAGAGAGAAACACAGAGAGAAACAGAGAGGGGGGAGAGAGACAGAGAGATAGAGAAAGAGACACACACACAGAGGGTAAGAGAAAGGTGGGAAAGGAGAGAAAGAATGTTACAGTAATAAACTGAAGTTATAAACCTTATGGTTTTAAAAGGAAACCACCATGTTCTATGATTCTTGCATTTGACAACATGTTTGCTTAGAAGAAAGAACAAACATTCCGGAAACTAGAAACTGAAACTATTTGCTTACATGATGCCTGAAAAAAAGCCCCTTGACAATTATTGGTTTGGTATTTATGGCATTGTTGACTGGAGAGTGTTAAGCTGACCCACATACATATCTGTAATAGAAATAATAAACTCTTGCCTATGACAAGAGCAGATAAAAATTTCAGGTACCATTTACTCCTTTACCTATTTACAACAATCTGAATGATTTGTGAATACTCACTCCCTACTGCCTGTGAGGCATGAGGAAATGGCTTTACCTGCTGTGGCCATGGGGATCACATTGTAGGCTCTTAACCAGCATGCAGTAAATAAACACTGTACTTATGGCTTATGTAGATTGCACACTATATTTCAATGCTTCATCATTGAAAATAATTTATCTACATCCCTCCCCCCTAAATTTGCTTTTCAAAATATTTGAAGAGTTATTTGCTCTTACCTAATAAGTTTGCTCTCTTCCCCAAAATCCAGCCCTCCTGGTTCCAGCTCCAGATGTGCAGCAGGACATCTGTGGCAGCTTTCTCTGGCCCCTGCTCTCATCTGCTATGGGTTCCACATATCTTTCCCTTAAAACCCCCACAACGTTTTCCTTCATGCAGCCCCCAGCTCCAGTGGACACTCCCTGATAATCCGGACACTGCTGCTTGGGAAGCAGGTAGGCTGTCTGTAAATCTTCCCCTCTGCTTCTCTATGAATCCACCCTTCACACCCCCATCCCCACACCCTGCTTCATCCCCAGCGCTATAGCAGAACCTCTTGGGAGATCTTCACTGTCTCCCTCATTCCAAGGAGATAAAATAAGCAGACTGTAGTGGAACATTCTTTCTCCTCCATCCTGCGAATCCCTGCAGACCCTGAGCCTATCACATATAGCCTACCTAAGCGTCAGCTCCCCAAAACACAGTAACACATTTTACCTGGAAATCCCGGGGGCCACAACTTTCAGGTCCACAGAAAATTTCCTACCAGAAAACACACAGCCATCATACTCTCTGCAAATCCAGAGAGGAAACCAAAACCTAGGAACAAAACGCCCATCCAACAAAGAGAAATCCAGAAATCAGCAGCTAGACTTATAATCACCCCAATCCCAGATATCTAGATGACAGTGTAAAAACACAATCAAAACAGCCATACAATATGTCTCCAGTAGAGCCTAGTTATTCTCCCACAGAGGCCCTGACTCTCCCAATACAGCTGAAGCACAAGAAAAAGACCTTAAAACTGCTTGTGTGAAGATGATAGAGGTACTTAAAGAGGAAATGAATCCAGAAAAAAACCAAACAATGAAAATAAATGAATAAAATTGCTCAAGGCCTGAAAGCAGATAAAGAATTAATAAAGAAAACAATCTGAGGGAATTCTGGAAATAAAAAACTTAGGATGGAACAGGAAAAACAGAGGCAAGCTTCACTATATACAGAATACAAGAGATAGAAGAAAGAATCCCAGGCATTAAAGATATTATAAAAGAAGTGGACATATTAGACAAAGAAAATGTTAAATCTAAAAGACTCCTGACACAAAACATTCAGGGAATCTGGGAAGTTATGAAAAGACCAACCTAAGAATAATAGGAACATAAGGAGAAGAAATCCAGCTCAAAGGGCCAGAAAATGTTTTCAAAAAATTATGGAAGAAAAATATTCCTAACTTAAAGAAGGAGATGCCTATTAGGTATAAGAAGCACACAGAACACCAAATAGAGTGGACCAAAAAAAGAAAGACCCCACCCTCTGCCACTACTGTCAAATAATAATCAAAACACTAAATGTATAGAACAACAACAACAAAAGACTATTAAAAGTTGAAAGGATTAAAAGCCAAGTAATCTATATAAGCTGACTTAGTAGAATTACACCTGACTTCTCAATGGAGACTCTAAAAGCCTGAAGGGCATGGGCAGATTACTGTAGACTCTACAAGACAAGAGATGCCAGCCCAGACTACTATACCCAGCAAGACTTTCAATTACTGTAGATGAAGAAAGCAAAATATTGCATGATGAACCCAAATTTAAACAATATCTGTTTACAAAATCCAGCCCTATAGAAGATGCTCAAAGAAAAACTCTAACCTAAGGAGGTTGACTATACCCATAAACAAACAGGGAAACAAATAATTTCATACTACCATAATCAAAAGAAGGGAAGCACATATAGACTTCCACCACTGCCACCACTACCACCAACAGCAATAGGAACAACAAATTGATTGCCATTATTGGTTATTATTATCAGGAATCAACAACCATTAGTCACTGATATATTTAAATATCAATGATCTCAGTTTTCCAATAAAAAGACACAGACTAACAGAATGGTTGTAAAAATAGGATCCATCCTTTTGCTGCATTCAAGAAGCACACCTCAGTATCAAGACAGACATTACCTTAAGGTAAAAGTATTTCAAGCAAATGGACCTAAGGAGCAAACTTGTTTAGCCATTTTAACATCTAACAAAGTAGACTTCAAACCAAAACTAATAAAAAGAAATAGGGAAGGATTGAGCATTTTAGCCAGAGTCCTCCCTCTTGATTAGTTTCTTTAGGTGTACAGATTTTAGTAGGTTTATCCTATTTTATATGTCTATATGGGTGAGAATACACCATGTGTGTCTTTCTGCTTCTGGGATAGATAGCTCACTCAGGGTGATCCTTTCCGGTTCAGAAGAAGAAAACAGGAAACAAGCTAGGAGCCTGTCACAGAGGGCCTCTGAAAGGCTCTGCCCTGAACAATATCAAAGCAGATGCTGAGACTTATGGCCAACTGTTGGGCAGAGTGCATGGAATCTTACAAAAGATGTGGGAAATAGTAAGATAGGGAGAAGACAGGAGCTCCAGAAGGAGAGCAACAGAACCAAAAAATCTGAGCACACAGGGGTCTTTCCTGAGACTGATACTCCAACCAAGTACCATGCATGGAGAACCTCTGCACATATGTAGCCCATGGCAGTTAAGTATCCAAATGGGTTCCATAATAATGGAAACAGGGATTGCCTCTGACATGAACTGATTGGCCTGCTCTTTGATCACCTCCCTCTGATGGGGTGCAGCCTTACCAGGCCACAGAGGAAGACAATGCAACCACTCCTGATGAGAGCTGATAGACTAGGATCAGAAGTAAGGAAATGAAGACCTCCCCTATCAGTGGACTTGGAGAGGGGCATGTGTGGAGAAGGGGGAGGAAGAGTGGGATTGGGAGGGGAGGTGGGAGGGGTTTATCGGGGGATACAAAGTGAATAAAGTGTAATTAATAGAAATTAAGAATAAATAAAAATAAAACATAAAAAACAACATAAAGAAATAGGGAAGGGCATTACATACCCATCAAAGAAAAAATTTCACAATGAGGACATTATAAATCTTAATATCTATGTCTCAAAGAAAAGCACACCCAAGTTTGTAAAAGAAACACTACTACAACTTAAATCATGTGTTGACCCTCACACATTGATGGTGGTACCAAAACCCCACGCTCCCCAATGTACGGGTCATCCAGATGAAAGCTAAACAGAGAAATGCTGGACTTAACAGGTGATATTAGCTTTATGGACCTGAAGGATATTTACAGAACATTTCATCCAAAACACAAACACAAAAATACCTTGCCTGTACTTCATGAAACTTTCTCTAAAATTGGCCACATAATCAGACACAAATCAAGACTCAACAGATACAAGAAAATTTAAATAATTCCCTGCATCCTATCTGACCACTAAGGATTATAGCTGGAAAACCATGACACAGAAGCAACAAAAAGCTTACAAAGTCACGGAAACTAATCAACTCTCTACTGACTGAGAAATGGGTAATAACAGAAATAAAAAAATTAAAGACTGTGTAGAAGCCAATGAAAATGAATAAACAGTATATTCAAAATGGGACATAATGAAAGTGGTTCTAAGAGGCAAGTTCATAGCTTTAAGCATCTACATAACAACAACAACAAAAAAACAACTGGAAAGATGCCATATTAGGAACCTAACAGCACACCTGAACGCTATCAAAGAAGTCATCAAACCCATCAGCAGTAGAAGACAAGGGATAATGAAACTGAGAGCTGAAATCAATATAATAGAAAAAGAGAACAATACAAAAAAAGAATTGAACAAAGTGTTGGTTCTTTGAGAAAAATCAACAAGATAGACCAACCCTTATCCAAACTAACTGAAAAACACAGAGAGAATATCCGAATTAGCAAACTCAGTAATGAAAACAGTGGCAGAGCAGCTGACCCCGAGGAAATCCAGAGAATCCAGGGTATTCTTTACAAACCTGCACTTCACAAAATTGTAAAGAGATAGATAATTTTCTCAATATGTAACACCAAATTTAATCAGGAGTAGATAAACAATTTGAATAGACCTATAACCCAGTGAAATAGAAGCAGTCATTAAAAGTCTTTAAAAAATTCTCAGGGCCAGATGGTTTTAGTGCAGAAATCTACCAGATATTCAAGGAAAAATTAATGCCAACGCTCCTTAGACTATTAATAAAAGGAACATTGCCAAATTTATTTTATGAGGCCACAGCCACCTGATAACTAAAGCATACAAAGACTCAACAAAAAAAGAGAATTTCAGACCAATTTCCCTCAT
Organism: Pachyuromys duprasi; assembly: GCA_028658305.1. Taxonomy (NCBI): domain Eukaryota; kingdom Metazoa; phylum Chordata; class Mammalia; order Rodentia; family Muridae; genus Pachyuromys; species Pachyuromys duprasi. The sequence continues at coordinate 3,979,153 of CM053755.1, forward strand.
GAACATTGATGCAAAAATACTCAATAAAATGCTCGATTCCAAGAACACATAAAAAAGATCATCCACCATAATCAAGTATGTTTCATCCCAGAGATTCAAGGATGGTTCAATACACAAAAATCAGTAAATGTAATCTACCTTATAAACAAACAAAACAAAACTAGGAACAAACTGGTGTCCTGTGTTTGTCAGGGGCCTGGCCTTTGCTGGGTACTCTTCCGGGAAGCTCGGGCCGCATTGAGCACGAATCCAGAAGTATGTGCTCTGGGTAGAAAAGGGTGAAGCATGAAGGGCAGGACTCTGACACTCAAGCCAGGTAGCAATGAAGACCCACCCTGGGCTGGTCAGTGGCTGCTTCATGAGCTTGCTTGGAGCTCCAAAACCTAGAGAAGCAGAGATGGTTTTGTCCCCGCACACAAAAAACTGTTGCGTTAAGAACCATTTCCTTTTTAATTGCTGAGTAGTATTCCATTGTGTAAAAGTACCACAATTTCTGTATCCATTCCTCAAGTGAGGGACATCTGGGTTGTTTCCAGGTTCTGGCTATTATAAGTAAAGCAGCCAAGTACATAGTTGAGACTTGGAGGGGGCGGGGAGGAGATGAGGGAGGGGTGGAGAGGGTGGGAAGGAATGAGGGAGGGGGCTACGCCTGGGATGCAAAGTACCTAACCTGTGATTGATATAAAAATAAATAAATTAAAAATAAAATAAAACCTTCAAAAAAAAAAAAGAACCATTTCCTGCAGACAGCACAGCAGTGGGTGGAGCTAGAAAGATGGTGGCAGTGAGCCAGGCTCTGGGCTCCCAGCTCCCAGCTGCCTGACTGGAAACCGAGCCCCAGGGCTCCATTGGTGATTCTTCAGAGAGGAGGGGAGCCTGCCCAGAGTATGTGATGAGTTCGAGCTGGTTGTAGAGAAACAGATGACGCTGGCCCCTTTATTTCATTTGAAACAGGAACTTACAGACCTTGGGCACTGGGAGGGGTTCTTAAGGTGAATGTGTTTGATACACTGGGGCTAGGGGTGCCAGGGATACTTGATTTACATGAAACAAAACAGCCCTGTCAGAAGAGGGGGAAAGCAGTACTTAATTATTCTATGGGTGGAGGAAGAACTCGAGGTAGGAAAGCCAAAACACTAAGACATCTCATTATCGTAGGGTCAGTGGGCTTCTTATTAGGAAAAAGTTGTGCTTGTAATCTCCCTGAGGGCTAAGTGATGTGCCTTAGAGGATCTGGGGTTCCCAAGATCAGGAGGAGGAGGAAAACAAGCTGAACAAGGGAGTCCATCATAGTACACGGAGCTCAGGAGTTATACGGAACTGCCAGACTTTGACCGTAATAGCAGGGTCCCACATTCCCCCTTCCCCCCGCATTTTTTTTTTAAAGGAGAGATGTCATCCTAGCCTTCAGCTTTTCTGCTAGGGACTGCTTGGTACTGAACCAGAACCAGGGTGCTATAGTTGTCTCGGTCACTGCTGAAGCCTTCCATAATGCCAAGAGCTCAGTGCTCATCTGCAGAGACCAGCCACTGACCACCAACAGAGCAGCAGGCAGACCCGCGTCCTGCCAGGCCTGCACCGGATCTGCATTCCAGCTGTTTTTGGGCATCTGCCCGTACCTTCTGCCATTAGCACAGAAGCTTAAGTATCATACCAACTTTGGAACGCCCATCTGTTGATACCAGCAATCTCATTAGAAGAGGTAATTGTAACACAGTGGAAAACTCATTTCCACGCCCCAGATGAGAGCGTGACCCTTGCCTTGCACTTGGAGTGCTCTGGCCATTCCTGAGAGGTGGAGCCTTTGATCCTAAGGTTTCTCTGTTCTCTTCCGAAACTGCCCCTACTGAGAAATGTGACTCCAGCTTGGTGCTCAGCCCAGCAGCAATAGCAGGGGCCTCAGAATGACAAACAAACAAAACACATGATCATCTCATTAGACACAGAAAAGACTCTCTGCAGACAAAATCTGACACTCCTTCATGATAAAAGTCTTGGAGATATCAGGGATATAAGGGACATACCTAAACATAATAAAGGCAGTTTACAGCAGTCCTATAGTCAACATCGAATTAAATGTGGAGAATCCCAAAGCAATTCTACTGAAATCAGGAACAAGACAAAGTTGTCCACTCCCTCCATATCTATTCAAATAGTACTTGAAGTTTTAGCTAGGGCAATAAGACAACTGAAAGAGACCAAGGAGATACAAAAATAAAGAAGTCAAAGTATCCTTATATGCAGATGATATGATAGTTCTATATGTGACCCTAGAAATTCTACTGGGGAACTCCTACAGCTTATACACTTTCAGAGAAGTAGCTGAATATAAGGTTAACTCACAAAAATCAGTAGCCTTCCTATATATAAATGACAAACTGGCTGAGAAAGAAATTAGGAGAACAATAGCCTCAAATAATATAAAATATCTTGGGGTAACTCTGACCGACCATGTGAAAGACCTATATGATAAAAACTCCAAGTCACTGTAGAACAAAATTGAAGAAGATACCAAAAGATGGAAAGAGCTCCTATGCTCCTGGATTGGTAGGACTGACATAGTAAAAATGGTCATCTTACCACAAGCTGTTGCAGGATATTTGATCCCACTGTGATCTCTGATATTCTGAGCTGTAAAAATCTGTCTTTTGTTTGGTGTGGTTCAGCCCTAACCCACATCTTTAATCCAAGAACTGCCTGTTTATTGTAAACAGGTGATTATGCTATGGCTCAGCCTTAACACACCTCTTTAACTCCAGAGCTTTCTGTACACAGGAGTTAATAAAGTTATCCCTAGGTTGAGAGGTGGAGCATGTACCTAGCTGACCGGGTTTAGTAGAGAGGAGGGATTCTGACAGAGGAGTATCTAAGACAGCGTGCAGAGAAAGGGCGCTTTAGCTCTCTAGTTGCAGAGAAAGGGCGCTTTAGCTCTGGCTCTTGGGCTTTTAGCTTTTGGCTTTTTCTTCCTGGGCTGTAGGGTGAGCTAGCAAGCTTTTAGCATTGGGCTTTCGGCCTTTTCCTTCTGGGTCGTGAGCTGAGTAGGAAGATCAGCTGGGTACTTTCTCTGCCTCTCTGAGCTAGTAGGTTTTCACGCCAGCAACTGGCTGCTGGCAAAATAGAATGGTTGGGATTTTCAGTTTTTAAAATGAACAGTAAGCAATCTACAGATTCAATGCAAGTCCCTTCAAAATTCCAACACAATTCTTTATAGACCTTGAAAGGACAATTTTCAACTTCATATGGAAAAACAAAAAACCCCGGATAGCTAAAACAATCTGGAACTATAAAAGAACCGTTGGAGGTCTCACTACTCCCAATTTCAAGTTGTACCACAGAGCTATAGTAACAAAAACCACATGGTATTGGCATAAAAACAGACACATTGTTTAATGGAATCAATTTGAACACACACATTAATTCACAAACCAGTGGACAGATGACTTTTACTAAAAAACCCAGAAATATACAAGAGTAAAAAGGCAGCATTCCGACAAATGGTACTGGTCAAACTGTAAGCAGAAGAATGCAAATAGATGCTGTGATAGGACATTGTTGCCCCTGGACTGTTTACTTAATTGACTGATACAATGCAGGCCAACACTCTGAAGTTGGTGATGCCCAGGTAATAGGAAATTTCTTTCTCTACAGAGCCACAGTACACAGAAAAGCACAATTGCTGAACAGCTCCAATATTGGACATTTTTTTTTTTGTGCTGTTAGTTATTTCTTCTGCGAGCTTCTCTTAGGAGACCAGGACAAAACTTGGGACTAATGAGGTAGTCAGAGGCTGAGTACCTACCAATTAGTTATGGAGAACAGAAACTTACTGTCAAGGACGGGAACAAATCCCTGTTTAGTATTTCTGATGACAAGGGAAGCTGGCTGAAATGCGCACCCACAGGGAAATCTCCATTTACACATGTTGAGTTTTCAGTGACATGTAAATACCAGGTCTGGTATGGGACAAACAATGGCTCACAATTGGGCAGGTGAAGGGAGAGGAACCTTTCCTGTCTTGTGCCTGTTGTGGAGGCAGCACTGAACCTCATTTCCTGGGTAGAATGATGTTAAGAACAGCTAAGGAGACTGTACTAAGGACACCCTGCCATCCCAGCAGGAAGGATGGAGAATTATTAAACAGGTAAAGATATGATCGATTCTGACTTCAGGCCTAGCGCATTCACTACCTTCAGCACTGCTCACTGTATTGTCTTTCTACATAGTTTGCCAAACTATAAAAGAAATCTGATTAGAGGAAAATTGCCAGGAAGGAGGTACTGTATTGTCAGCCCTCAGACTTGTCCTCAGACTTGGACATTTTCTGCTATTTACCCAGCAACGTGTTGCCTATTGAACAATTAATCAGCACTCTTGTGCTTTTAAGTGCAGACAAAATGCAGGTGCAAGAAGAGAACAGCCCAGTGCCTATATTCAAAGTCTCTTTTAATTTTTATAGATAGGACAGTAATTCTCAGTTACCAAATTACTGAGGGCTGCAAGGACCCTTTCCCTCCCCCCCAAAAATATAGTTATAACCTTTCAACATTTATCATATTAAAAATTAGGCTTAGGGTATAAAAATGCTTGTACACTCATATATAATAGTAAACCTAGTACACCAACATAAATAATATAGTTATAAATAATTATGTTTTCTAACAAAAATCCCGGGATGAGTGACCCCCCGCTAACATATTAGCCATCTCGTCTGCACGTGGTGTAGAAGCGGCAGCTGGATTCCACTATCTGCTTCAGCACTTAATCTGTGGGTATCCCTTGTCATGGAGGCTCTGGGAGTTTTCACTGCACACTCGTGAGGACATGACTATCAAAAGGAAGGCAGCATCCTCCTACTGCTGTGAGAGTCCTTGTGGACCCACTGCCAGACTTCAGGGCTCTCACAGGCCTTGGACCACAGTGTGAAAACCTTTGAGTGACTGTGATGAGTGGAAGTGGTATCAGCAATCAACGCAAAACTGAAGAATGTGTTTGACAGTATCATGCTGGATTCTACCACTGTCATTGAGATCTGCTTTTTAAAGTTTGATATTGAACTATTGACTGAAAGTTAGGATATAAATACAAATTTAAAGGGGATGTCGGTAAGCTGTGTTTTACATACATGAAGGTGCATGAAAATCCCCATATTATAATGTTACTTTTTATATTTTAGATGCTCTTAGCAAAACAACTCAATCTGCTTTCTAATGTCTTCCTGTACAATATGGTTTCAATTTTAGAAAGCAGCTACTTTTATCTTATATATTGCTTTTGGAATTTGGTTGATTGAAAGGTTATATCACAGGTTAGTAATAATAAGCCTTAGAAACACCCGCAATTAGCAGACAATCATCGCTTTAGCAGAGAACAAGTCAGCCAGACAGAATGCTTTATGTTGCTGCAAGAATGACCAAGGATCTGAAGAAGATATTTATAGTTTATTTTTTGCTTCTCCACATCTTATTATATTTTATAAGTACTGCCTAGAATAAATAAAGATTAATTAATTAATATTATAATTTATTTTATTGTGATTAATTTTATGGATTACAGAAGAATAAAAACATCCTCATGTGGGGACAATGTGTCACTTCATACTTCTCCCCGGAACAGAGGAACAAAATGAGAGGTTCTGTATGTTTGACTGTTTGCTCTCCAGTTTTCTGTAAGCTTAAAATTCGAAAGGATAAAGGTGGAAACTATGCGTGAGAGGCATTGAGGAAACAAGGGCTGCTGCTGGCTAAGGAACACCGTGATCCAAGTCTCATTGTCCCTCTTTCCCTCTCATTTCATTTCTCCCCTCAACCTGATAAAATTCTCACATTTGCAGAAGCAAATGCACTTAATCCTAAAAGAGCCTTTTTGCAATAGCTGGATAATGGACATCTGTTTTGTGGATTGTCCTTCTCAAAGCACTGTGGGCCTTACAAGCAGCGACACATAGTCCCGCAGGTAATAGACAGCCCTTGAGCTGAGGAAAGACATTGGCAGTGGAATCACAAGATAATGTGCATTTGAAGTCCATTACAAAGGCACCCCTGTTCCGCCGTGGCTGTGGAGGCTTCCCCACAGGTGCACCTGCGAATACATCTATGTCTTCATAATCCATGGGTCACATGCTCATTTCAGCCTGTGTTTGAAATGGCAAAAAGATTATATGCATGAGCAGTGACTAGCTTCTAGCCCACAGAAAAGATGCCCTTGTCTTCCTTTTCTTCAAATTGCAATTCCTGAAGCTTTCTAGAAATCCTGCTACCAAGCAGCCTTACTGCAAACCCAGAAACTGGCATTGCTGAGGACAGTTGGCTGAGGCTATTGTCTAGTTCCTAGAAACCTGAATGTCCTTCTTCCTCAAGACAGAGCAGCAGAGCAGCTGCTGCTTATGTGAGCTTGTTGCCATGATAAAGAAAGGTAAAAGTCACTCGGCCTGCGTTGTATCTATAAACTTAGCTGTTCACACAGCAAGTCCTGTTCATAATAACTTAAATTCTGGAGAGGGCACCTTGAGAATATTCACATAGTCAATTTGAAAAGCATATATTTTGGCTAAAATTTCAACATCTTCATTTTGCTAAGAAGGTGGTAATTTAAAATTAAAAGAGAAAAAGGATTGCATTCTAATCGTAGTTTTCTTGGAAAACACTCATTAACAACAGATCATTCTTAGGCTAGGTCACACTCTTTGACTAATTTTTCATTTCCATGTTGTTTTCCACAGAACTGTGCAATGTCACACAACTCAAATATCTTAGAATCTGCTCTGGCAATTAATTGTCTCTCCACTACTTCATTAACATATGTATACAGATGCCTATATATTTATACATATGCACACACATGTATAATAGATATTAAAGGACATGATTTGAAAATCAGGAATCTAAAGATGAGTCAGTTGTACTTATACAGATTACTCAGTTTGATTTGCATGGATGCTTTGGTCCTATGATTTTTGTGGTTGTTTTCAGCATTCTCTCTCCCTCTCTCTTTCGTGGGAGTCTCAGCCTCCTCCAGTGAACAAAGGTCATGTCAGGACCACAGAGGGTGGGAGGATTTGGATAATAGGAGAGCAGTCTCATCAATTTGCTTCTATAGAGTTGAAAGGAGATCAGAGAAGCACGTTTGAAGTTTTCTCCTTTGTAAGTCTGAGTCACACACAGCTGTAGGTTCCAGGCTGTTTGTCTTAAAATTGAGGGGAAGGGCTGAGCACTAAGCTTGAGACTTTATTTTCTCTTGCTAGGTTGAGAAAATGTAAGAAGAGGAGGCAAATCTCAGCATGGTGGTTTGGCATTTTCACCTCCAAGGCAACTCAGACACCCACATGCTTTAAATTAGCAGGCAACAGAGCACCTTGCCTGTGGAATTGCACAAGATAATGTTTACCACCCAGGATGACAACGGTGTCTCCTTCAAGCTCCGTTTCTCCTCCTACTGGGAAAATAATTACAAGAGACAATCTTGCTTGCTTTCCCTCTTTCCTGTTCTTCCCCCCCACCCCCTTTTCTTTTTTGTTCCTTGTTAAACAATGTGACCCTAGATGTCCGGGGTGGTTTACAAGACAAGGAAAGCCTTTACTTTCCTCTCCTCTCTCTGTATTGCTTGATGGACCAACTTGAAGTGCAACAAAGGACTTTTTTTTTTTAAGTTTTGATCTCACAGGTTTGCGTGTCCTGCTGGGTGGGAAGAGCACCCTGAAGCTGTTCTGGCAGGTTTCTTTCTCCCACATTCTAAAACAGAGCTCTTCTTTTGAGGGGGGAGTTCTACAACTCTTCCTGCTTGCTAAAGACCCTATTATTATTACGTTCTAGAGTTGTCTATGATGAAACAATAATGTACAATTTTGAAAACCTTAGTTTTATGTTATCAAGTGATGTTTAAATTTGTTACCATCTTTAGTGGAATCCACAGGATAGATTAAATAATTTTATTATTACCATAACTAGAAAATTATTTTAAGATTGCTTGTTCAGTGTAGTCCAAATTAAGGACTCTTAAGGACTCTACTCTGTGACTCTGTGTTAAAATTTAGACTAATTTGATATCTGTGTTAGTTTGCGGAAAATATTCTCAAATTAGTCCAATGAGACAAAGTTTGAATTTCCTGCATTTCACACCTAAACATTAGTTATCTAATTATTTACTAATTTTACTTGAAGATGAAAAGCTAAACAAAACAAAAACTTTCCAAAGCAATTCTGTAAATATAAACAACAAATTACACATCTGAACATAATAAAATATTTCCCCCAATGAAACTAAAATGTATTTGATATACCTTTCCCTTTCTAAATTTAGTTTTTGAAATACAAGAAATTGTCATGAAAGAAATAAGCCATGCTAAAAACAAAATCAATGAGATGAAGGCAAATTGTGAATCTGGTAGGAAAACAAAACCAGAAGACAAGTGTGAAGATTTGTTATCCTTTCCTGTTCTCACTCATTTGCATTTCGGCATCAACAGTTCTTGTGTTTGCAAGGAAGAAATCTGAGGATGTCTGCTTTGGAGTAAAAACCATTCAAAACTGTGCTGTTTTTCTGCTACCATATTGGTAACCAGTGTATTTTAGTTAACCCTGAATGAGTTCGCTACACTGAGTCAGGACGGCACACAACGTGACCTCTGTCAGGCTTCCTGTACTTTCATCTTGGAGCCATACAGCTGTTTCCAGGGAGTGTGCACTGGGTTGGGGGGATGGGGAGAGAGAGGGCATAAAGGATTTTAGGTGATATTTCCCCTTAATGGAGATTGAAAACATGGGGTAGTATACTACGCTCAAAATCTCAGCACTCAGGAGGCAGGGGGATTGCTGAGTTGAGGCCAGCCTCCACTACACAGCAGGATCTTGTCTTGAAAACAAACCCAAAACAAACAGATGGGAGTTGGAACAGATGTGTCCCTGTGCCACCTCAGCCTAAGATTCTAAGTCATCCTTGAGAAGCCCTACTCAGGAATTGCTGACCACTGCAGCTGATGGTAAAGCCTATCGCCTACGCTTGCTTTCAGCTTGCCTTTTAAAGGCTGTAGTGTTTGGGACGGCAGACTTCCTTGAGATGGATGCATATTACAACACTGCAGCTTTTTCCTGACTTAGGTAATCAACGTCTTTTACTATGGAAAAATTTGAAACATTCCTTAAACCCAAGAAGAAGCAAAACCCAAAGCAATCATTGTATTGTTTCATCCTCATAACCCAGATAGATATAATTACTGTTTGAACACAGCTGACCTGTCTATATATTATCAATTCTCCATGGATTATCTAATGTTCTTACAAAAATTAGGATCTTATTATAAAAATTGCTTTGCAATGTGGTTTACGTGTACACGAACATTTCTATTCCACCAGATCAAGTACTAGTGGTCTACATGATAACATGTTTACATCATTTTTGCTTCATTCACTTTTCATAAGAGAGCATAGAATAAATCTGCTGATAGATAAACTTTTGTATATCCTTTCATAATTATTAGGTAAATTTTTGAAAAAGGAATTCTTTTATCGAAAGAAATCCACATTTTAAATATTTCCCCATACATGTTGCCATTTTTCCTTAATGTTTGTTTTGGGGGCTTGTTAGCATATGCTAGCAAACGCTCTGTGATCTCTGTCATGATATCTGTGGGAAACAAAACAAAACACCAAACATCGTATTTCAGTGGGTATTCCTTTGTGTGAAGAAACAGACATTAAATAAGGAGGAATCCAAGCAGAGGGTGTAAGTGGAATGTATGTGGGCCACACGGGTTATAGTTTTAACTGTAGTAGCTGGAAAAGTCTGTGCTTTTAATTTTAAGATGAAGATATTTGGGCAAAAGTCTAAGGAAATGAGCCCTCCACCCCCAGCCCTAGTGACTTACATGTTTGAAGTGCCTCAGCTCAGAACATACATGGGTCCTGGAAGGAACTGGGCATGGATAATGTGGCCACAGCTCAGGGGAGGAAGCCAGCGATGGATAAGCAGAGAAGACGGCGCCTCAGGGTCCAGTGAGCATGTGGCGTCACTCAACCTGACAGAACGGCGCTCGGTGGGTAAGGAGAGGCAGGGCAGCCTTTCATTTACCACCCTGCCTGCTTCGTAAAGACTAAGCCACGGGCGTGAGAGCGAAGTGGTGACTCCTGTTAGGAGTCTGTGCAGTGCCGCGGCAGAGATAATATCAGATAATACAGGTAATGAATCTGAAATGATAAAAGTTACTCAAATCTTGAAGGGGGAAAAAAGACTTACTGAAAAATAGGAAGTAAAAGAAAAAGATAAAGCGACCTCCAACTTTCTTTTGTTCCAGGCATTCTGTAGGAATCTTAGTTACCACGGGCCAGAATGACAATGAATAACACTGCAAGTTCAGTGTCAGACACGATGAATTTGAAATGTTGGGAATACTTACTGACCCGCAACTCGGCCGTTTGGCGACTTGGGGACACACCTTGTCATCAGTGGCAGGCAGGTGTGCTGGTCCCCAGGTCATCGGAGCGGGAAGGACTGGCCTTGCCCTCACCTGCTGCAGTACTTGGCAGAGCAGGGGGGGTACCTCACCAGGGCAGCATAGACAGTGGCCCTGGATGTGGGGGCTGCAGGTGAGCCGACCATGAGGGCCTGGGGGCGGGGGAGCCAGCCCTGCCTCTTGTCTGCTGTGCGGTGGCCCAGGTAACGGGGAGATGGCCCTTTCCCCTCCCTAGTCCCTCAACGTCTATGGCAGGCAGGATAGCTGGCCCAGAGGTCACGAGAATGGGAGGCCATGTTCCTCATTGGATGCCACACTCCAGAGAGCGGGCCCTGCGCCTCGCCTGGGGTAGATCTGAGCCTGGTAGCAGAGCTTGCTGACAAGCTGGCCAACAACGGCTTGAGAGTAGAGAGCCGGTTGTCGGATTGCTCAGATTCCTCTCAGGCCCAGATCCGGGGCTTTGAGTTGACCCACCCAAATCTACCCCATGGATGAACTTCTGGAGAACACAGACCCAGACTACAGGATCCCCATGACACAGGGCAACAGCAGGGTGTCTGTGAGGAGTCCCAGGGAGGCTCAAGTATTGATAGTTCAGCAGAAGCGAGAGGCTAAGTACCAGACCGACAAATCATTGCAATGAACATTTGCGAGCAAAGAAGTGTGGGAAAGTGTGTACTGTAGGACACACTATGGCACACTACGGCTCACACGATTTCCGTTTTTCTGTTGGGGGGGTTGCAAGGGTGGAGGATGGGGACAAGTGGAAGATGAGTGGAACTGGAGCGCATGATGTGAAATTCACACACACATCCAATAAAAAGTGAGGAGTATACTGAGTGGGTAGTTGGAGTTTAGAAAAAAATCAGGCATGATGTTTTCCCGGGACTCCGATATTTTCCTCCACTGTTGGCAGAAGCACGAGAGCCGGCGTTCTGCTACCCAGTCATGTTTACTATTGCCCTGTGTGCTAAGCCTGGCAGCATGGCCTCCCTTACGATTGTAGCAGAAGATCCAGACCAGACCCAGAGAGGCCTGCGCGTCCAGACAGAAGTGGAGACATGATGATGAGCCCCTAGTCTCCATTGGGGTCTGGCTGCGTACACAAACCTGCGTGCCCGGAGGGGGTCCACTTGATTGTACCAGTAAACTTCCCCACCAGCAGGGAGTGAGAGCTTCTGGCCGCTCTGCTGCCTCCAGCTTTTGTTAGTGTCTAAGTGGCCATGGCACCTCTGACTCATGCTAACCACATCTCACTCAGCTTTTGTATCTTCAGTCATCTTCCCTCTTCTGTTCAGTGACTAAGCATATACGAGAAAAGGTGGCTTGTAACTCTAATCCAGCTCTTAGAGTCTGCTGCCCTTCAGTCACAAAGCCAGCCACAGTGTTGATTATGACTTGCAGGGAAAATGCATTGCGACTTTCACTTGCACGTATGACGTTGATGGGTGTTGACAGTAGGATGAGCCGCAATGCCGCTGCAGAAAGCTCAAAATGCCTCTCCGCAGATGGGAAGCCCTCTCGTTTGCACGTCTTTGTTGTGAGAGTGACCTGTCTGCTCTCTGTGACTAAAGTGTCATGAACACCGGGTCCTTTCATAGCAAATGACATTATGCCCTAGTTTCAGCACACAATCTGTTCAAGTCTGTTGAGATTCATTGCGTGTGGGCTGCATAGCTCCTGAGGGGGTTGAGTGTCCCTGAGATTTCTGAGGCATGGTGAAAATACATGCGCTGAGGGGAGGGGAGGTGCTTCTCTTAGGAAAGGGAGGCTAAAGTGAGCATGCATGTGGCTCTGGCCATCATCTTGGAAACAAGCACGTGGAGGGGGAGGTATGGCAAAGCTTTGAATAGGAGAGAACAATTTCATCTTCAGTAATCACACACGCGATGAGGAGCACAGTGCTGCATACTGCCAGGGTAGAAATAGAAACTCCATTAAGAAGCAAAACCACTGTGAGCTCTGCTGCTGAGAAAAATATTTCTCTCTTCATTCACAGTAGGCTTGTTCTCTCCAGGTGACACTTTGCGTGACTTCAGATCTGATCCAGGGAGATACGAATGCTGACCTCTAATTAACTGAAGCACTGCAGTCAGGGTGTTAGAGATTTACACCTCCTCGCCTGTGTGCCTCACTACACTGCCAGGCACATGCAGTCAGCGCACACTTGCTACGAGTGATAAATTTGTTATCCTTTTATATTTAGAAGTACAGGTTTCAGGGAGAAGATGAGGGAGGGATGGGGAGAGTGAGAGGGAATGAGGGAGGGGGCTACGGCTGGGATACAAAGTATATAATCTGTGATTAATATAAAAATAAATAAATTAGTTATAAAAAAAGCAGTACAGGTTTGCCTTCTCTTAGCAAATGGCATATATGTTTGGTGCTGAAAGTATGTTTGTAGGATAATCGAATGGATGGTGGCCCTTTGTTTGACTTGGATGGGGTCAGCAGGGGAAGTCAAACACTAGATTGAAAAGCGATTTGGACCTATGTTAGAAGGAACCTCTGACAACAAAGTGAGAATGAGAAAAGGTAAAACAGAAGATGAGAGCTGTGGTTAATTTAGACAATGCTAATAAAAAGATTTCTAACCACGTAGAAAGTATTTGGGGGGCGTGGAGTTTCTAAGAGCATTGTGCTGGGATCTTCCCCAGTTAGCTGCATTTGACAGTCATCCAGTGTTTTAAGTGTGTAGGCTATCTGAAAGAGTTATTCCGTCTAAAACATGAGACATATTGAGCAGCCAGTCTGACTTTGCCACTTTATCTTGCTGCCTGTAGTAGTCTAGTGACCCAGTCAGCAGATTATGAGAGTAAATGTCATAAGTGCATGTTTTTATAGTGCTTGGCTTTTGGGCTTTAGGGTTTGTAAATAAGCTGGCAGAGTGACAGTGAGGGTTAAAGCATAGTTTAGAAGCCAAGGTACTCTACTGTCAAAGGTCAATAGCCACACAAACATTTTAAACATTTATAAATATTTTGAAAATCCAAGCTGACATGAAAGGTCTCCAGATGTCTATATCAGGATTATTTAGGGTAGGTGGGAGAAAAAGACCGTATCTGTAACAACCCAAGATCAGTTATAAACTCAGTGGCTTGAAATGACTACATTTACTCATGTGTATGTATGACTGTATACATGCATAAGTGTAGATAAAGACAGCAGAGTGAGAGAGCCAGAGAATAGCTGCTCATTGCTGAATTCCTGCAGATTTTATACTGGACACTAGCAATAGGCTAAACATAAAAATTAAAAGGCATCCCCTGCACTCCTTACACGCACATACCTACGTTTAACATCTTTTTACTAAAAATCTCCAAAGTTAACAAACACTTAAAATTCCAACTGTGTGCAAAGGTGTGCCTGTAAATTATATATTAGCCACGACCTAAAAGTGTATAGTTCGGTGATATTTTCAAGTGTTATCATTAGCAATATCTCTATCTGTCTCCGGATGAGAATGTGATTTTGATGTGAGCGCTGAAGCAGTTAGTTCATCTCCACCAACTCCACTGACAGAGACACCCACTTGCCCTGAATAAATGTGGGGATTAAGCTTGCTGAGATCACAGCCTGCCAATGGGTGGTATCTCAAACAGGATCCCATTATCTGAGCGTTAAATGAACTTTGTTCTTTTCCTCTGTTTGTTTCTGTGAGAAGATGGGGTAAAAAGTTCTCACAGCTGCCAGACAAAAAGGACTCTATTTAAAGGGTGGTTAGAAGCACAAATGTTGATTATCTGAATGGAAGAATTTAATTAAGTTTCCTAAAGAACAGGGTAGTAGTGACGTCAATGATTGGCAAAATGAAGCAAGGAAATACAGTATTTACCATTATGATAGTTTTCACTTAACGATGCCAGTATTAGATCTTGGCTGGGGTCCTGGAATGTGCACAATGGCTTGGCAACAAATTAATTATTTTGTAATTGCAGATGTGAAGCTTTGGGGTGTGAAAAATCTCTTTGTCAAGATGATTTTGGGAAAAGTACCAAAGCAATCATTTTATTTCTTCATTATGTGTAAATCCTTATTCATGGATATATATAGTTGAACTTTTCCACAACAAATGGTCACAAAATCTTAAATAGTATTGAATTAAATTTCAAAATGTCTTATTTGACATGAAGAGTAAAAAAAAAAAAAAAAGAAAACTCAACCAGTCTACACAAAATTTTCTCAAATTATTCATATCTCTATAAAGCTTATTTCAACAATCCTTGATAATTATTATTTTAGTGATTATATCTGAAGACATATTAACCTTCACTACAACTGAAATTGTTATGGTGTCAAATACTAATGACAGTTGTAGGTCATTTTCATCATAATAAGGATCAAAAGGAACAAGATATGGCTCTGTTAGGGGTGACTATGCAGTGGATCATATATTGAGTTCTCTTTTTATGAAAGTATGTGCCCTGAACCCATCAACTATTGCTAAGAACTGTACACTTATCTTCACACATGTTTAATGGGAGTGAAATTACCTCACACACTATTGCCTCTAGCTATTCAAGTGATTGGCAACAGACTCCAGGTGATATTCATTCTAAAACTGGATTAGTAGATTACTTGTGTTATGTCCAACAAATACAAAAACCCCTGACTTCAAAAATTCTAAAGTGATACAAGCATCTACTTTACAAATTGGTAGATAGAATGAAAAACAATACATAACATGGATGGAATAAATGTATGCCTTACTCTAGAATAATGGAATCTTTAGTAGAAGAAGAATAAACCTCCAATAAGTGAAGTATTGTGTTTAAATCACTGTATGTATTTCCAAAACAGAGCAAACATTTGGGTGGCCAGTGAAGCATGTTATTCAGCAGCTTGAGGATGGGGAGGGCTGCAGAGGGCCATGCCATTGCATGTCCTCCGCAGAAAAGATCTTCACACCCTGTTGCTAAAAGCCAAAGTGAGCATTTTTACAAATAGTACCTTCAGGGGATGGAGAGATGGCTAAGAGCACTGGGTCTTCTCTTCTAGAGGACTGGGGTTTGGGTCCCAGCACCCACATGGCAGCTCCCAACTATCTATGAGTCCAGTTCCGGGTCTGACATCCAAAGGCACCAGACATGCATGTGCTGCAAATGTAGAATTCCAAAAAAAAAAATCCACTCATGCAATTAAAATAAATAAAGTGATGTTCATAATAGCACATTTCTGCTTCATGTGTGTATATGTATTTATTAATTTGTATAATCATATATGCACAATTAAATATGAATATTTATATGTGTATTTATCATTATGCACAGATATCAATGCATAATAAATTATTTCACACTTCTTATGTATCAAGAAAGTATACATCAAAAAATTATAAAATGTCCCAACTAGATGATCATTGTTTATCTACACCTTCTTTCTAAAACATTCTATATTTGACACAAGTAGTCATTTGTCCAGTGCTATAAATTTAGTGGAAGCTGTTTTTTAAAATGTTTCAAGGGCTAAAAAATATAGTTCAGTGGATAAAGCTGCTTGCTACCAAGCCTGACAACTAGGGTTGATCCCTAGGATCCACATGTATTCTCTATTGTCATAATTAATTGGGGCCTTGGTGAATATTTCTATTTGAATCTCATAATTGGAAATGGGTAAAAACTAGCTTTTCCAGAAACATTTTGAGTAGACTGTGAATGAGAGACATGACTCTTTATGATGTAAAGTTAAACAAACACTTTAAATTTAGCTAATATGTTATTAATTATGGATTTGGGATGAAAGTCCACCTCTGTCATAAGAATCTTTTAACAATCTTTAAACCATTAGCTTACTTTTTAATATTGATCACTGTTCTGAATTTAAACTCAGGAACACTGTGATATAAGTGTGTGAATGAATATCCTACGCTGTTGCTAAAATTCCTTCCATATGGAAGCAAACGCCTTCTGTCCCCTCTTCCTAAACTGAAACTGGGGTGGCATTCTACCAAAGTTCACCCACGAGAACCAGTGACTTCATTAGGACGATTCAGAGAGGGATGGCAGCCACACCAGACAGTCTGCACCCAGCAGGGATGAGGACTCACCAAGGCTGTGTAGATGGAACCTTCTCCCCTTTGTCATCCCCAGCCTCTGGCCCCTCCCCTTTAAAGGCCGAATTGCATACAGCTGGTTAGTAGCCAAGTTGGATGCTCAGGTGAGAGTCCCAGGACTCTGCTCTTCCCCTTGTTACCATGAGGGATGGTAAAGCTACCAATAGACCCATTGATGATGATTTTGCCAGCAGGCCCAGTAGGACTCCTGAAGATGTGGCAGTTCAACTAGGAGGACAGGCCTGTCGTACATATTTCATCTCCTTGAAGTCAAGCCATTACACTTGTTCTGTTCATCCCTTGTGTGTGTTAGAAATTGTTGAGATTATTTGAAATATTGCTCAAACTTGGTGGTTTGAAAATGAGCAAAGATTTCATCAATCTATTTTTCTCTCCTATATCCTAAACACAAGACATCTTTTAACTAATATAAGCTTAATTACATGCAGACAAATGGTTTTGTTTATTGACTATGAATAATAAACAGAGCTCCACCATGAACCTAAAGTATACCCTTTCACTAATCAGTGTGGTTTTAAGTCCTTAGCTGCAGACATAATTTTCTGTTCAGTTTGCTGTGTGATGCAGAGTCAGCCGTTATTCGAGACTTCATGTTCAACCTGACATCCCAAAGCCCTGTGAAACAGAGGCTAACCGAAATGCTTCTAAGCCCAGATCTCTTGCGGCCGATCTCAGCATTGCTTTGGATAATTCTTTCTTTGGTCTTTCCAGTCTAGTTCAGTAGAATGACCTTTAATTTCTGCTCCCCACAGGTACAATTTTGTCAGGAGTTATCCTGGGTTAGGGACCAGCAGAGGGAGCGAAGGAGCTGTGTACGTGGCTGCCAGGACATTTGGGGAACATTATTGCCTCTGGTTGTGTTTAATGTTTTTGTTATTGATGTGGAAGAAGCATTTAGGAGTGCATTAAATTAATGTCATGGGAGAGGCTGTCGACTATAGAGGCATACACAGGATAACAGGATAACAGGAAGAAAAGTATATTTTTCTTGGACAAGCATCCTCGGTGTAGTGGTTTTTTTTTTTTTTGTACAGGAAAATGAAACACAAACACTCTCTCCTACCCCATCTCTGGCTGCTGATCATGGAATGTTATTAATTCTAATAAGCTGTCAATATGCACAGATCTAATTTTATTCTCACAGCGACAGTAGGAAGAGGTAGCACTGTGCTCATGTTGAGAGAGAAAGTTGAAACAAGTGATTTGTTCAGTTATAGTAGACAGTGACAGACTCTGAACTTGAACTCAAGGGTTTCAGACATCAAACCTATGCATTGTCCACATTTTTGGACTGCTTTGATTCTAGAAATGCAGATTTCAGAGCAAGAAAATCTAGTTAAGTTTTCTGGCAGATGACAAATATATTTTAGAACTATGACCTACTTTGCTTTATAATCCTAAATAGCACTCATCTAGACTACCAAACTCTCCACACTTGAAAATGTTAGAAAAAAATTACTGTGCTTGAATTTTTCCATCAAATAAGCTACAGTTGGAAAAGGTCAGACAAATGTGATATATAGCATAAAACTTGAAGAAAATTTAACATAATAGGCTTCTGGTAACAAGTTGTTCTTTTAAATCAGTAATCATTGATTTTATTGATTTATATCCCAAATGCAAGAAGGACAAACCTATCACTAAGGTCAAAGTCATCAAGGAGACCATAGGATTGACATAAAGAATGAAGACTAGGGACAGGATATACTGTTCTATTTGTAAATGCTACAGGAACAGGAGAACCGGAGTGAAGAGCCTCAGTACCCATGGACTTGACCAGGGATGATGGCTTGTGTTTGCTTGTGAACTCAGCACTCTGAAGGCAGAGACAGGAGAAGCCCTGGGCTGAGCTTGCTGGCTAGCAAATCTGGTCAAATTGCTGATTTCTAGGTTCAGCAAGAGATGCTGTCTCAAGAAAGGTTTGCAGCAATTGAGAACTATACCCAGTGTCATTCTCTGCCTTCCACAATCATGTGTACACACATACACACACACACACACACTCGGAAAGACAGAAATAAATCTTCCTGTCCTTATTTTTGTCCACATGAATATTGCACTGTAAATGATTTAAAATGTTTAAAAGGTTCTGGAGACCTTCCATTCACATTTGAGTACTTAACCACCAATGGGAAGTGATTTCTCTCTGTTAAGTTATAAGACATTATTCTTTTGCCATGTGCCACTCAAAAATAATAATTACAAAGAGTTCATTGCTGTCTGAATGGCAGAAGTCTGTGCATACACATTGCTTTGAACCAGTATCCAGCAAAGTCAGTTGACTGCCATGAAAAATGCTCATTAATAGTATTAATACATGTATATTCTAAAATTAATGATATCATCATGGTATACAAATTATATTTGAGGAGTCGCAAATGTGTTTTCCTTGACGAGATTCCTGCCATCTTTTATTGTTTGTGTCTAAGATGAAATGGGTTCAGTCAGTGCTAAAGTCAACATATGCAAAGCAAATCCTTAAACCTCCAAGTCAGTTCTTGGTGCTATCTATGTTCATTAGGAAATATAAATATCAAGGAAAAGGGACACCAACCCACCCAAAAACCTTTGACCCAACATTTGTCCCACCTACAAGAAGTGTATGGATAGAGATGGAGCAGAGATTGAGGGAATGGCAAACCAATGACTAGCCCAACTTTAGACCTATCCCATGGGAGAGAGCCAACCCCTGTCACTATTAATGACACTCTGCTATGCTGGCAGGCAGGAGCCTAGCATGACTGTCTTTTGAGAGGCTTCATCTAACAGTTGACGGAAACAGATGCAGAGACCTACAGCTAAACAGCAGAGTTTGGGGAGTTCTGTGGAAGAGAAAGAGTTGGAGGAAGGATTGAGGGAGCTGGAGAAGTCAAGGACACCATAAGAAGACCTACACAGTAAACTAACCTGGAACCATGGGCTCACAGAGACTGAACCATCAACTAAAGAGCATGCATACACTGGACCTAGACCCCTACACATGTGTAACAGAAGTGTAGCTTAGTCATCAAGTGGGTCCCCTAACAATGGGAGTAGGGGCTGTCTCCAAGTTTGCTGCCCGGCTCTGGATTCCTTTCTTCAAGCTGGGCTGCCTTGCCAGACTCCAGTGGGAGAGAGTGCGCTTAGTCCTGTTTTGACTTGAGGTACCAGGTGAGTTGGTACCTCTTGGGAGCCTCCCCTTCTCTGAGAAGAGGGAAGGGAATGGGAAGAATGGGCATGAAGGTGGGACAAGGAGGAGAGGGTATTGGGGCTATAAAGTGATTAAATAAAAAAAGTTAAAAAGAGAAAATATAAATTCAGAAAATGGACTAACTTTCAGAGTAATCCCACTCAAGGAAAATACTTGTTTATTCTCCCAAACATGCTTTCTTTAGTGTCAATTCTTTCTGTGCTATTCTTCTGGAATTTGCCAGAAGCATTCACAGGTTTATCCACAATGAGTCAGTAACTAAACATCTTCATACATGAAGCAAGTACTCAATTTAGGAAAACAGGCATTGGCAGCCAAGCTTGATGAATAAGGTGATTGATTATGGCTGGGTTAATTGAGGTGCTGCGTCTGTCTTTGTGAGTGACTCATTAATAGTTCTGAGAACAATTTTAACATTTTGGATAATGGCAGCAATTCATGTACACCAAGCGCTTTGCCAGGGACTTTTCATATTGACTGTCATGGGTTCCCACAATGATCTCATGGTCTGAGCACACTTTTATTTTAACATAGTTTTTGGATCGAGACCTTTGAGTTATTAATGAGAAATATCAATATTCACCCATTTAAAAATTGTCTATATATATATATGAGAGTCTCACTACATAAACTCATGGTGTAAACCAGGCTGGCCTTGAACTCACAGAGATACACCTGCCTCTGCCTCCAGATTGTAGAGATAAAGGCATGATCTTTGATCATCAGATTTTAGGCATGCTGGAAAGGTGCAATAGCTGAAGGGTGCTGCATCCCTCGGGACACCTTGTGGTGAGAAGAGCCTTGATTACACACACGTCTGAAACTGCCTCGATACAGGGATGAGCCTATAGGGAACGGCTTACGTAAGTCCAGTGGAACTGGGAATCCTTGCATGATGAGATCGTGGTCAACAGACTCAGCAAGTCCAGAGGACCTCACTGGAAGCCACTGGAAGGCTTTTTAGACGTGTTTTCTCTTAGTTACGTGGAGCTAGCAAGTATCCCCTAGCTACTTTCCTGTTTCATTTAAGTCTTTTATTCTCCAGACAGTGATGACAGACATCCTTTCTCATGCAGTAGCGCGTAGAAAATGGGCTCATATTTAATTCTTCAGGCCGTAACTTCAGCTAAGCAGTACTCTGAAAAATGAAATATGGTTTAAAAATAGCCTCAACCATTAAGTAGTCGTGAACATATCAAGCGCTCTCTTATTTTATTATCTTATTTCAATCACATGCTTCGTCTTCTGTGACTACACTTATAATTATCCTTCCAGTGACCTTCTTCATTGTGCCTCCAATAATAGTAACTTTTTTTTCCCATAGGTATTGGGTAGTAGACATCTGACCATGCTGCAAAGCTATTCATTTCCAGATGGTTGAAGTGAAGTCCTTTGGCCACTTGCTGAGGGGCAGTTGGGAAGGCCTCTGCTGTCTGCAGGCTCTTAGGCCATTGAAAATGAGCCTTCACTGTGGCCTTCAAAGCTGGAGCAAGCCTTTCTGTGGTGAATCACAGTGCTTTGTTCTCTGATAGGACCAAAGTGTCCTTCTAAACTGCTATCTCCAAAGCAAGAGTCAAGCCCATTTTTTTTACTTAAAATATGTTTATTTCCATATAAAAAGATGATCTCAGCTCCCAACAGACAATTTAGAACTAATCTGTCAATCTTTTCATATATATTACATCAGCTGGCATTTGTCTTGACAAGATACAAAGAACTTGGCTTCAAAAAGCTTTTTAAGTATAATGTCTGATCACATGAACTTTTCTTTCTCTGTGTGGAAAACCCACCTGAAGCAAGGAAAAGCCTGAGTTCAAATGACTCATTATACAAAGGACACTTCCTGCTGCATGCTTCCCAGCCATGTGGCTCTTATCCATTGAACTTCAGAGAGAGAAAGACATTGGCCTCCCTGACTTTGTATGAAATTTCTGCCACTTACAGTTTGGACAATCTTGGGCAAATTACAAGTTTCTTCACTGAAAATATTTTAGTGTATGTTTCAAAATGAAATACAAATGTTGATGAGCAAGTACACAGAAAGATGTCCAAGGTCACTTGCTTTCAGTGAATGCAAATAAAACTCAAAATTAGAAATTGTTTGTATTAATTAAGATAGGTACTAAAAAATCTAAAACAACAAGTGTTGGAAGGATTGTAGACAAATTACAACCCTTGAGTGTTGCTGATGAGAATTTAAAATGGTTCCGCTCCTGTGGAAAATTATTTTATTCAAAAGATTAAGCATGGAATTATGCGATTCAATACTTTTTGTTTCTAGTTATATATATGAAGGCACTTACAAAGGGTTTCAAGTTAATATTTGTGTACCAATATTCATTGTAGCAATAATCACAGTAGCTCAAAGATGGAAAAGCTCAAATGCCTATTTGCCAGTGAATAAATATGATATATATGAATATAGAAAAATATTAATTAGTCATATAAAGGAATAAAATAATGATATGTCCTCTTATATATAATGCTTGAAGGTTTTACGCTAATTAGAATAAGTAAGACTTAAGATAAATGAGTGATTCTGCTTACATGAGTCTTCTAGAATGAAAGAATCCATAAACACACAAAACAAAAACAAAACTAACTAGCTGCTAGAGTAACTGTTACAAGGAGAAACTTTTTAGAATTTTTGTTTAGGGTGAGCGTGAGTTCTGGAAACAGTGATATTTGTACAACACTGTGAATGTACTAAAGTCATGAACTCATACATTTGAAGATAGCTAAAATGGTTTAAATTTCTGTTATCTATATTTTAGCATAATTTTGAAAAACTCAGGCATGGTGGCATACACCTGCCATTCTGACACTTGGCATGCAGGAATAGAAGGATTGTCTAATAGTATAGCCTGGCCTGGTCTACATAGCAAATTACAAAGCAGTTGGGCTACCTGGAAAGACCCTGTCTCAAAGTGTAAAATGAATCAGTCTGAGTATTAATAAGATTATAATATTCTAACACATGTTTGACACTTACATTTAATAAAGAGCAAAAATCATCTACTCTAGGAAGCTGGTTGTAGAGGGTACCTGTTATCTCAATGACTGGCATTATCTGCCCAGAGGTGGGGGGATCAGCAGCCTGGTTTTTCTTTGGCAAATTCTTACGCTAATCTGACTTATATTTGTTCGCAACCTGTCACATTTCCAGCTGTATGTTACTCACCTGAAGGCTCAGAGTTTAAGGATGGGCATGAGCTTTGGGGAATGCTGGCTAGCAACATCTTTTTCCTTTAGAGAGGGAGGAAGTCACAAGAGCAACCACAGACCATGTTGAGACGTGAGTGAGAAGTTATCAAGAGCTTGGCAACATCACAAGTTAAAGGAAAGAGAAGTCAGTCTTGCCTCTGTTCTTGTTAGTTGAATTCTTAGACCCTTTTCCCTTTTGTTTTTATTGGCTTAGATAATTCCAGGGATCATTTATTACAATGGCTGTTGACAGTGTCAGCACTTAATAAACATTGAGTTAATTTTCTCCCATCTTAACACCTGAGACACAATTGTTCTTCCCTAGACCATCTGATTTAGTTGAGGGCTAATTCTACTATATGCTACTGTTATTGTCTGCTGAAGGAATGTTTGTGTGTGTGTGTGTGTGTTTGTGGTTGGTAGTGGTAAGGATCTTACCCATGGGATTGTACATAACAGGCAAGCACTCTGCCACTGACCTATACCGCCAGCCCTTATGTGATATTTCATATAGTATCAAAACCTAGCTGAGGCAAAGAATATCATCAAATTCTAGAAAAGCCTAACTATCTCACTCCAAAGCCTCTATATCCAGTCATTAAGCATTTGTTGGTATCAATTGTACACAAGGCTTATATTGATGATTTCTGTACGAAGGCAAAGAAGACATTAAATCAGAAAGCAAATATGGAATGCAAATATACATTCAGAAGAAAAAGCTGGCTTTAATTAAAATGTCACTTTCAAAAATTTGGTTAATGAGGGACTGTTTCAGTCTTGAACTTGATGGCTGACTCTTTGACCCTCCCCCATACATGCCAGGGAGTAACAGCCTGGCTAGATCCCAGGACTGTAGCCAGCCCTGAGGAGACAAGATGAGCTGGGGTTGGATGGAAGGGGAGGAGGTCCTCCCCTGTTGGTGGACTTGGAGGGGGTGGGGAGGAGATGAGGGAGGGTTGGGGAGGGTGGGAGGGAATGAGGGAGGGGGCTACACATGGGATGCAAAAAACCTAACCTGTGATTGATATAAAAATAAATAAATTAAAAAAATTGGTTAATGAATAGTAATTATTGGGTCTTGAAGAGATGTGACCCTAACTGACTGAACAATGCAAAGGTGTTCAGTGTCTTATGCATTTAAACAGAATGCTCTTGAGCCGACTGTCTTTTTCTGAGGAAGCAAAAGGTTTAGTAGAGACAAGGGAGTAGTGGCGGTAGTTGTTTCTGTCACTGTGCCCCAATACTTGACAGGAGAGCTGAAAGGAGGCAAGGCTTATTTTCTTCCTCTGTTCGGAGGAGTACTGTCCGTCACTGTAGGGCAGGCACGGCACAGGGAACAGCCCCGCAACTTCATGAGCGTCTGTCCCCACGCTGAAAGGAAGAAGATGAGGGTGAGGGCCAAATATGTGCACAGCTCTAGGTTCAGTCACTAGCACCACAGAAACTCAAAACCAGCAAAAACACGTGACCACGAACGGGTGCTTAACAGGGTTGTGATTCAGAGGCAAGGGTCAAGTTTCTTCTCAACTGCACCTCCCAAATCTCCAGCAGCCGTAAAGCTAGGAAAGATGGCCTTAGCTGAGAGAGAAATGGGAGGGAGAGGGACCAAGAGGAGGCAGAAACCTGTTGCATTTGTCCGGGGGTCATGGCTGCAGAAACCGTTAATGTGAAGTTTAAATGGTGATTTTAAAAATAACGACAAGTTCTTCCAGTACTTATTCTTCAGAATTCCCGTAAAGGGAAACCGTTTCTTTCCCATACCATTGGTGCCGCAGCATCATTTCCCCTTTGTTAGGTAATTTTCCTGTTAAGAGTCAGGGACACGTTCCCGCTAAGGACTATACTCGTGATTGATACACTACAATGGCCCAGAATGTGCTTCGTTTAACCCCAACATGGAGTATCATCATTTTTGTTTTCCTTAGGAAGGGTGCTTATATTAGAAATTGAATTTTGTTCTCCAACAAGATAATCCTCAGCATTTCAAAATATGATTTTACTTGTAAGTGGATCGTGGACTATGTTGCCAGTCAAGATGGGATCATGCTGGAATAGGGAAGACTTGTCACTCACTCTGACAGGTGTCTTTAGAAGACACAGAGACACACAAAGAGACAACCGCGTTTAGAAGACACAGAGACACACACTGACAACCAAGTAAAGAGCAGACGGATGCGTCCATGATTACCCATGTGACACTGGAAGCTCGGAAGAAGCAAGTCAGCTTCTCCCCTACATACTTAAGAAGAACATGGACCTTCTGACACCTTAATCTTAGAGTTTTGATCTCCAAAATTATAATAATTTGTATCCTTTAAAGCTACCTGGGTTGTGGCATTTGATTACAGCAGCTCAGGAACCACATACTTACAAGATAGCACTTTAATAATATATTTAAAAATGCCTCACACAACAGATCTGGAACGAAGAGATTTATTACATGGAGGTGGAGAGCAAGAAACAGACACAGAGACAGAAGAGAGAAAGGGGGATGGTGGGAGGCTGCAGAGGGAGGAAGTCAGAGAGAGCAAAGAAGGGGAGAGAAGCCAAGGCAGACAGAATGCAGTGACCGCCTGTCCTTTACATCTGCTTGTGTGCAGCTGAGGCACACACCTGATGGAGGCAGGTGGTGGCTAAGCAACCTACGAGTGGTCCAGTGCATTGGCTGGTGAACTAACAAGGACCGTTTAGAGCAAAAAGTGAAAAGTTAAGTTTGTCTCATAGTGCATGAAGTTCCAAATTTAAATTTTGTTAAATGCCATTTTTTTTAAGTTTTAAGAGAAATTTAAAGAAGGTCTGGTCTTTATTTGGCATAGAATTTAATTTAAAAGATTAGTTACTAAATTCAGATTTTTCATATTCATATGCCTGTCAGTGAGAAGATATGCCATTTAAAAATATACAGGTTTTTAGATGTGTGGTACAGAGAGATTTTCTGATGTGGACTTGAAATTGCAGCTGGAGGAAAGGTTGAATCTCACTGACATCAAGTAAATCAAGAAATGGACTGGAAAGCCAAATAATAAATTAGAATCCTTTTAAAAGCAAAAAAATATTGTTCATGTAATATAATTTTTTCAATATTTATATAATGTTAAAACTAGGAAAAGTCAAAAGACACATCAAATTTCAAGTTTTTAAAAGACACATTTAGAAATTAGCTATTACTAATTTCTAGACAATTGGAATATTAAGTTATCCATCTTTTTATTTTAATTTTTATTAATTACACTTTATTCACTTTGTATCCCCTGATAAACCCCTCCCTCCTCCCCTCCCAACCCCACCTTCCCTCCCCCTTCTCCACACATGCCCCTCCCCAAGTCCACTGATAGGGGAGGTCTTCATTTCCTTACTTCTGATCCTAGTCTATCAGCTCTCATCAGGAGTGGTTGGATTGTCTTCCTCTGTGGCCTGGTAAGGCTGCTCCCCCATCAGGGGAGGTGATCAAAGAGCAGGCCAATCAGTTCATGTCAGAAGCAGTCCCTGTTCCCATTATTATGGAACCTACTTGGATACTGAACTGCCATGGGCTACATCTGTGCAGGGGTTCTAGGTTTTCTCCATGCATGGCCCTTGGCTGGAGTATCAGTCTCAGGAAAGACCCTTGTGTGCTCAGATTTTTTGGTTCTGTTTCTCTCCTTGTGGAGCTCCTGTCCTCTCCCTATCTTACTATTTCCCACATCTTTTGTAAGATTCCATGCACTCTGCCCAACAGGTGGCCATAAGTCTCAGCATCTGCTTTGATATTCTGCAGAGCAGAGCCTTTCAGGGGCCCTCTGTGACAGGCTCCTAGCTTGTTTCCTGTTTTCTTCTTCTGATGTCAATCTGCTTTGCCTTTCTGGCTGGGGATTGAGCATT
>CM053755.1:4006424-4033864 GCA_028658305.1 Pachyuromys duprasi
GGGAGGGTAGGAGGGATTGAGGGAGGGGGCTACGCCTGGGATTCAAAGTACCTAACCTGTGATTGAGATAAAAATAAATAAATTAAAAAAATATAGTAATATGGAAAAAAAATCCTGCCTACCTTTTAATTTTGTTTTTTATTATTTTCTTCTCCTGCAGTATGATTTGGCTTTTACATTTTAATCAGAGACAAATTTCACTTTCTATTATTTTTGTCTTCATCTATTCTAGTCTTATGAAATTCAAATTTTAACATATTACATTTTGTTTTCAATTTTTCATTATTTAATATGTATGAATGTTGTGACTGTGTGTATGTATGTGTACCACATGGGGGCTGGATGTCTGCAGAGGTCAGAAGAGGCATCCCATTCCCTGGAGCTAGAACTGTGGGTGGTTGAGAGCTGTCATGTGGTTACTAGAACAGAACTTAGGTCCTCTCCAGGAGCTTCAGACACTTTAACCACTGAGCCATCTCTCTAGCACCTGGGTCTATTTTTAGGTTTTATTTATAGACTAAGATTTCTTTTGTGACCATGCATTTATGTGTTTCTAACAAATTAAATAGGCGCTCTGCAGTGCTCATGTGCTTGCTAAAAGATTTCATTTACCTTGGGCATTTAAGAGCATTTCTAGTTGCTTAAAAAAAACATGGGTCTTACTCTTGTAATTCGTTACAATTTGGACTGAATTGTTGGCATTGACTTTCTGCATTCTGGTGTTCAGTTTTCTAGTAAATTTGTAGCATTATAATTAAATAGTTTGTGTAGTCAGATACATATAAATATTGATATAATGCAGGAAAGACTACATATCCTTTAATTCAAAGCTGTGTCTTTGTTGAAATTTCAGTGGCAAGATTTGGATATTCATGCAGGTCCTCTATGTTAGAGTAACACAAAGACTAAATGCCTTTTTTGCAACTGGTAATTGTTCACTCTTTCAGTTGCCTGTGTGTGTATTCTCTGCTGAGTTTCTTGGAGTGACATTTATTAAAGTGCATTTCAAGACTCAGGTAATGGGAAGAAATATATTTAAATATTCTTTTGAAAGTTCCACTCTCCAAACCTCACTCCTTTATTAGTTAGATTTCCTTTTTGACTCCTATTTCATTGCCTTTATTTCAAGTACTCTATTTTCCCTACTTTTTTTAGTTGCTATTACTTGGCAACTCAAAATTTAATCTGTAATATCTGAAGTTAGTAAAATTGTAGATTTTCCTTGACATATCCATATCTCTTTATTAAAAGGTATGAGATAATGTTCAGTGTTGAAATTCTTAAAATTTTTGCCTATTTTATAATAGGACTTTAAAATTTTAAAATTTAAGTCTTTAGAAATTAAATTATTATTATTATTAAGTTTAGTCTGATCAAAGGTCCTCCATAATTATTGGAGACAGAAGATACTTGGGGGATATGTTTTTGTGTTTGAAGGACTTAAAGATGGTACCACACTTGCTTATTTTCCTTTGCATCAAACCTCTGCCTCTTTTTTCATTAGTTTTTGTCTCCTAGTCACTACGAAGCCTGTTCCTTCCAGCACACAGAGCAAGTATGTGCATGTAGCCATGGAAACTTGACACTATTTGACTACGAAGAACTTGTTTCCCTTTGAGTTCATCTCAGTAAGTCTTTACTATTCACCAATCATAACGGCCTAAATAAAGCATGAGTTACAATTCTTGCATTTTTTTCTGTAAGACTAAAGTTCTTTAAAGAGTAAAAATATCTTTCTATATTCTTTCTAGAAATAGAACTAATCTCTCTTCATTTTAAAGAACCTCCTTACTGGAACTAGAAATACAGTTTGGCAGTTATTTTCATTACATGTTAACTATATGGTCTATCCTCTTCAGATTTAGATGTGTGAACAGTGTTCCCTTACTACTATTTCCTACATTGCCTCCTTTTATTTTCCTTCCTGTACTTCATTCACTTTCTTTCTTTATCTCTACTTATCACTGTTTTCTATAGTATCTTTTTCCTTTTGAGTTATTCAATGTCCTCCATGGCTGAAAATCTTGGAATTTGTCTTATTCTGCACTATCTTAATGTATTTCCAGCCTTAAAATCTAGTTATGGATGTATTGGGCTTAAAGACCATATTTGTATAACTCTTATATATCTTCTGTTATTTTCTTTTATGTGTATGTGTTTTATTACATATTTGTGTGCACGCAATCATGTGTGGCTGTACATGTATATGAAGGTTAGAGGTTGACAGTAACTATTTTCTTTGATCAATCTCCACTTCATTATTATTTTTTTTTGAGACAGGGCTTGCCATTTAATTGAGATCACTAATTGGCAAGACTGTGTTAGAAACATACTCTGCTACACCCAGCTTTTGCTTGGGTGCTAGTTCCTGAGCTCAGGCCTCCATCCCTCCACAGCAGGCAATTTAGCGGCTGAGCCAGCCACTGCGATCTCTTTATTTTCTGTTTCTTTTTTTTTTTTTCATGCTTTCATGTGAATACCACATGAAATGTAATGTTCCTTTTGGTTAGATCTGTAACACTTTTTTATATATTTACAGGTTCAGGAACTCCTCTCTTGCTCTTAATTAATTTTTTTTTATGCTTCATGCCTTAATTACAACCTAAAAAATGTAAAATCTTTATTCTCTCTGTATGGCTCAATGGCTTATATATATTCTTTCCGTGTGTGTGTATATTGATTATTCTTTCTTTATGATTTTCAGATCTATTTCTTTACTAAAGATGCTAATTTTAAAATGCTTCTGATAAAAGTACTCAAGCCAGTATTTACTTTTTATTATTTATTCAAAACAATATTGTTATTGCTACAACTCTTGCCTGGGTCTTAAGGTTTGAATATATGCCACCAACTCACTGAAGAAGTGTCAGACTTTCACTTTACGTTTTCAAACCACGCATACACCTTTGTTCATGAATAACGTCAATATATAAAACAGATAAATGTAACACTATGGAGCTGGGTTGCCAGGACCTTTCTTTACCTTTTGGGCCTGTGAAGATAGAAGTTGAAATTACCCGTCCTTAGTAATCTCAAGTAGAGGATAATTCCTGGCATGCATTTTTATATTATCCACAGTTTACTTCTTAGCTACTGTAATGGCTATTCTTGGTTGTCAACATGACTGTACCTGGAATTAACTAAGATACAAGACACTGCGTACTCCTTTGTGAGATTTTTGCTCAAGTCTTTTGAAGCAGGAAGATGACATTCTACATGTGGGCAACATCTCCAGGTGGCAGTCCCAATAAAAGCACAGGAACTTTTTTTGTCTGTTTGCTTTCATTCTTACTGGAAAGCTCATCTTCCCTGTTGCTGGGCCGTTGCCTTGCTGACATTGGAACCTTCGTCTTCAGTATTCCAAGGTAAACAGAAGATCAGAAGCTCGCCAGGAATTCCCTAGCCCTTTACTGCTCAATTGGGACTGAACTGCTGGACTCTGTCTCTCCCATGTGAGACAGCCATTTTCAGACTACCTAGACCGCATCCTGTAAGCTAATTTAGTAAATATCCTTTTAACCTTTTAATATATGTACTATATTAAATATTATATATATTATTTTCTCTGTATTAGTTCTCTTGCTCTGGAGAAATCTGGCTAACACGCTGCCTTATTTTTCATCATTTCCCTATAAAACACAATTATCTTTCTCTGAGAACTCTTACAAATATGCTATTTAAGGTTTCGCTTTTGACTTCTGTGTGAAATTCTACATTTTAATATGAAAATGTAAGGAATGTCACATGTGGCCTTAGACTGTGGATAAAAAGGTCTGTTCATGTTTTCTATGGTTTTTTTGCTTTCTTTAACTCACTCATATACTTTCTCTTCTTATATTTATTTATTTCATTTACTCTCTTCCACGTTCAAATGTAACTCGTCTGTTTAGATTCTGAGTGGCCTGGCCATCCTTCCACCTTTCCCCAGCCCTCCGCTTACATCGCTTATGTGTCACCACTGCATCTTACATTTTGATCATGTATGTTCGTATCACAGCTGATGCCTTGTGATCTTTTAAAGCTATGAATAATGTCCTCTACAATGTCCTTACCTAGAGTCCAGCATAAGGATTTGCTCCATATTTCTGAGTAATGAAACATTGCTTACGTTCAGAGTTGGACTTTAAAAGAGTTTCCATTCTTTATAACCCAATTGTGCATTAGGTCTGCAGTCTTCATAAAGTAAAAAGGAAGTATTTATCTTAATATCGGTAGACAGTTGAAGAAAACACACTATACTGAGAAGTTAAATTGCAGTAGAAAAGCTAAATAAGATTGGTGAACATTACCTGCAACTGGCTTATGTTATTCAGTGTGTGGTAAATACTGAAGTTCTTGTAGAAATGCCCATTTTCCCCTGGTTAATTGCAATATGTGATATCCTGAAGGGCAAAGTTGTGAGCATTAGTATCATGGCAAGTTTTATAATGTTAAGAAAGGCATGTCAGCAACAAATCAGCCAACATAAAAGTTGTCCCTGTGAAATTAACCTTGAACTGCCATAACTGTTACTATCCTTTGGAAAATAAAATGAGTATATATTATAAGCAAACTTATCAAGAAAAATTTATTAAATAATACATTCCTTTCAATGAACTGTAGCCAATTATTCGATTTTTCAGGATGCTCTCAAGATTTCTCATTCAAGACCAGTGGAAGGAGCCACAGAAAATGTTAGATGAGAGCTGACTACTGGCTCCTTCTCTGTGTTGGTTGCCTGTTCCTGTGCAGATTACCATGGACTGCAATTGTTATGTGCTGCATCAGGATTGCTTATAGCATGCTGATATATTATTGGCCCACCTCTTGGTTCCTTCTCTATTTTTGCCCCAATGTAACATTTTTAAAGTATCTTTAATCCCTCTGAAGTCTACCCCTTCAAGAATGACGTTATTTTTCCTTAAGAAGATAAATCTGCTGAAGCGCCCACCAGTTTAATCCTGTTGCATCCGGATGCCTCCCTGTGTTCCTGAATGATATTCCTATTACACCAGGTTAGTTGCCTTTTGCTTAAAGCAACACAAATCATAGCTTAGCTTTAAAAATCAAAACTTTTATCATCAACATTACAAATGGAGGGAGCCTAATACGGAAGAGAGAGAGAGAGAGAGAGAGAGAGAGAGAGAGGTAAGAGAAAAAAAAGAGAAGTGAAATCTTGTTATAAGCTCACTAAAGGATATAAGTGAAACTCTTTAGCAAACTAGGAACCAGAAATCACAATCACCTCAATGTTGTTCACCAAAAAGATGTCAGAATTTAAAATCATAACCAACAGTGCATCTGTTGAACTTGACATTGGCTCTTGAATCTTTACCAAGGATCACAAGATAAAACACAAGATGTTAGACAAAAGACCATTTTTGCTTGTAATTATTTCATAGTGAAATATTTTCACTGCTTATCTGAAATTAATATTTAATTAAAACTGCTATTTATTTATTCAAACTTTATAACTGCACTCCTATCATCTGTCCTCATTTATTCACAATCATTATTTTTCCATTGATTTATTTCTAAAATGAGTGTAGGGAGCCACAGAATTTAATAAAAATTGAGTTTGCATATGGACCCCAAGTTGTGTCTAATAACTTTCCGAAGCTGAGGTTGCTGTATTCAAGATATATTGGTGTGTTTTTCACTTCTTGTCTCAGGAATTGAACAGTGTTCCTCAGGAAATTTTCCAAACTTCTTCACTCTGCTATTCCAGACCTTAAAATACAGGATATAACTCCAGACTTTAAACACAGGATGTAATTGGTCCTATCCACCAACATTTCTATGTAAGAGTTTTACTTTTATTTATAGTTAAGAGTAGTATCCAAGGATTGTCATACTACAATCCACAGACCCAAAGAAGCCAAGTAACAGGAGGGATTCAAGGGAGGATACTTCAAACCCACTCAGTAGGGGAAATAGAACGAATACCGAAAGCGAAGAGAGTTAACTGGGTGTGAGAGAAGGTGGGAAGGGAACAAGGGTGGGGATCAGATGTGGGGAGAGTGGGGATGGAAGTCAAGAGGGCAAGGGGAGAGAAGGGAAACGGAGTGCAGGTGTATCATTGAGACAAGCTGGAGACCTACGACAGAGCAGGCTCCTGAGAGGGTATGGGGTGACTGTGGCTGAGATCCTGGCTTCCGGGGACATGGAGACTGAAGGAGCCACCTTCTAGGCAGGCAGGACTTCCAGTGGAGGCAGGGGACACTCACCCATCCACAAAACCTTTTACTCCAAAATTTACCTCCCTACAGGATGTTCAGAGAAAAAGATGGAACAGAGAAAGAGGGAACGACCAACCAGTGACTGGCCCAACCTGAGACCCACTCCCGGAGGAAGCCCATCTCTGACACTATTAATGATAGTCTGCTATGCTTGCAGACAGGAGCCTAGCTGACTGTCCTCTGAGAGTCTCTGCCCAGCAGTGGAACAAAAAAAGATGCTGAGATCCACAGCCAAACATTAGGCGGACCTAGGGGAGTCTTACGGAGGAGTGTGGGAAAGGATACAAGGTTTTTGGGGCAACAGGAACCCCTCAAGAAGATGAATGGTGTCGACGAGCCTAGGTCCAAGGGACTCACAGAAACTGGAGTACCAACCAACATGTCCAAGTCTAGCTTTGACTGGTCCACGGGGGAAGCTGAGGCAGGTGGGAGCAGTGGTAGGCGGCTTGGGGGTCAGTCAGATGGTATCACTCGTTTGAGGTCGGTCAGTGACTGAAGTCTCTTTCTTGAGCTCTATTCCTAAATTTAAAAAAAAACGAAAACAAAAACATTTTAAATTCAGAGACTGCCAGAGGCCTTCAGTAACAGAGTTGGTTAAAGGACAGGGAAGAGGGGAGAGAGACAGGGTTTCCTCTTGTGGCTCAGAACAGGCTATTCTGACACTGAGAAGAAAGCTTAAACTGACCACTTTTTCTGCATGAAGGAGGCCCTTTGATGTAGGGCCTCCTGTGATGATCTCCATAGGTTCAAGTACCGCTGCTCATCTGAGGGGGTGATGGTAGAGCCCTGAGTCTGTTAACTTATTTGTGAATCTACAGGGGAATAAGAAATAAGACACAAACATTCCAGAGAGAACATAGATGTGGCAAATGGCCCCAACAACTTTATTGCCCTGGTTACACTTCTTACATGTTGAGCAAAAGTTCTCTATAAGAATCACATCAGAGTCAAAAGGATTTATTACAGAGGCAGACAAAACTGTTACAATGGGAGGGCTTTTAATGATTACATGTTTCAGTACTAAGCTAAACATTTCTTTATCTAGTCTTACAGTCCGAGATACAAAGTAACTTTAGAACAACAGTATTTTATGCCTTAAGCTGACAAGGTATAAGGAATTACAACCAAGCAGTTTGTATTTTTTGACATTAGGGTTTGTACTTAATTTAGACATTTCTTGGTAGCCCCATTACATTCTGGGTTCATGGGAAGTTTAAACCAACTTGCTGATATTTATAGTATATACCAGGATTCATGGTGCCATCTCAAGTGAAAGCTCTCTGAAGCCACAAATCTGTCACAAGCCTGTCTCCTAGTGAGGCATCTGGAGGTCCACCAAAGTATTTATTGCAGTTGTAAACTTTCTATCAACTTTTTAATTCCTAACTTCTAAAATTGTTTGAATCAAACCAGGAATTCTATAATCAGGAATTAATTCACCCAAACAGCAGTGAATCTTCATAAAGATCCTGTAGGAGGATTGTTTAATTCGAGTGGGTAAATACCCAGAAAAGTGACAGTTCACACTATGTCAGATTTTTGAGAGATACAGAAAGAAGGGTGACAGAGGCTAGAAGCAACTCTGGGGTGCATCATGGTACAGAACTTGCAAAATACTGGACTATCTTCCAGAAAGTCCCCAAGCCTACTGAACTTCCCCAAATCAATGGCTCTTAGTGCCAAAGAGAATGCTTCTACCAAACCTAGGCCCAGGACAAATATGTAACTGATGGGCAGCGTGGTCCTCATGTGGGTCCCATACCGACAAAGGGAGCAGGGGTCATATCTAACATGAAGTTGGTAGCCTACTTTTGGAGCACTTTCCCCTAGCTGGGTTGCCTTGTCTGGCTTCAACAGAAGAGGATGCACTAAGTTCTGATACAACTAGATGGGCCCAGGGTGGGATTGTAAAGGGGGGGATGAGGGAAAAAGGGAAGAGGGTGGGAGGATGGAACCAGAAGAAGAGGAGGAGGCTGTGATTGGGATGTAAAATCAATACATTTCTTAAAAAAATAATAAAAGCATGTAATTAAATAACAAAGACAAAACAAAAAATTACCCAAGGAAAATATTATACTTAAATGTAAATTCAAGACATAAATCAAACAATATTTTATGCAAAGATGTACTTTAACTTTGAGTTCATATACTGTAATTTCTAAAAATCTAATGATATGAACAATTAAGATATTTTGCTGTATTCCATCATCTGAGGAATATATCAGCTGTAATCAGCTATAGCATTGAATTGATAGCTGATTGTTTCTTATCAAAGTATCAAAAAGTATCCCTAAGTCATTAAAACAGTTATAAATGGTGAAAGTAAATTTCATTTGTTTATTGTTTCTTTTCAAAAAAGTTGACATTGGCATGTTTGGTGTACACCTTTAGTCCAAGCAGTTGGGAGGCTGAGCAGGATTTGAAGTTCTGGGTCAGGTTAGGCTGGGTAGTATGATGCTGCACCAATTTCTTCCTCTCCCTTGTATATAAAACCTGCATGTCCTAAAGTCTCATTTAGAATTTTACTTAAATTGATATACAAAACTTATACATTAATGCATAAAATCTCATGGTTTTGTATGTGTATTCAGAGGGCAATATTTAACCAAGCACTTTTCATCTTCTCATATAATTTCTGTATGGTGAAAACCTTTGAAAATTTTCTGGTATTTCGAATTATACATTTCAAATTACATTGTTACCACTAGTCACCCTAGTATATGCGAGTTTACCAACTATTATTCATCTTTTATGTTCCAGAAATTTAGAAGAACAGTTACTCGAAAGTTTTGACCAGGGTTATTTTCAAAATCCAACATGTGAATCTATTTTCATATTGCTGAATATTCAATTGGGATAAGATTAATTAACTTTTTGGACTGTCTAAGCTGGCATTATATACAGCCAGAAAATATTCTTTCAAGTATGTTTTTTTTGTAATAAGATGTTTAAAAATAAAATAAAATAAATATGTCAGCTTCTTTGGGGCAACATGTTTTAGAAATCTGTCAAATGTGGAAGAAGTCACGTCTGTGTTCCTGGACACATTAAGTTCATCTATGAACTTTCATCTCCTTCACTGCTGGCTCATCTGCTACTGCATTGAACATGTGTATTTGTGTTGACAAACAGAGCTCATTACCTATTAAAGTTCAGGGCAGAGAAACGCTATAAATGGAAAAATCCACATTGACACTATCTCTTATATGCCTGTAGTCAGCACCTGAACTGGTAAATTTGGACTTGACTGCTGTTCCTTAGAGCCCTGATGACTGTAGCTGAGTTACTTCTGGTTTCATTTCAATGAGAACTTCTCAGTGACTGCAAAGTATAAGACCATTCAGAATTTTTTCCCACTTTTTATTGGTCCTTTGTGAATTTTATATCATGAACCCCACTCATCTTTTCCTCCCCTCTTATCTGCCCTCCACCCTTTCCACTTCCCTGCCAACACAGGAAAAAAACCTCTCGGTGCAGTGTGTCCCACAGTAGGCCCTTCTTTCCACACATCTTTGCTTGCAAATGTTCGTTGCAATGAATTGTTGCTCTGGCACGAGGCCTCTGGCTTCTGCTATTCTATTGATGCTAGAACCTCACTCCTAGAGGAACTCCTCTCAGAATGCTCTTCTTAGAAACTGGCTCTCCTGTTCTCATGCCCTCAGGGCTGGTTCAAAAGCAATTCTAGGTACCAGGGCCAGCTCTGTACTCCTGCCCAGGTGAGATGCAGGGTGTGCTCTCTCAAGTGTTGTAGCTGGCGAGGGACATGGCCAGTCTTCCACTCTCGTGACCCTGGGGCCGGCTTTCCTGCCTACATTAGATTGCAAGGGATGAGGGAGGAGAGAAGCACTTCTCTCCATGAGACAGGGCCATCTGGCTCTCCCACACTCTTACTCTCGGGTCAGCCCACCCACAACCTCCACAACCCAGGGCCAGCTCTATGGTGCTGCTGAGGTGAGGTGCAGGGCCCACTTTCCTGAATGCTGCAGCAGGTGATGTGCAGAAACAGCTCTCCCACCTAAATGACCTTGGGCCCAGCTCTCCTGTCTGCCTTAGGTGCCAAGGGGTGGTGGTGGGGGGTCATCTCTCCCTTGCCCATGTCACCCTATGGCAGACAGTTGCTGGGCCAGGTCTCTCATGCTCACACCCTTGGGGCTGGCTCACCCATGCACCCATCATCACAGTCAGCTTTACTATGCTGCCCAGGTTTGGTAAGAGGCCTGCTCTTTCTAGTGATGTAGCAGGTGAGGGGCAGGTAAAGCTCTCCTGCTCTCATGACTCTGTTGGAACCAGCTCTTCCACCCATCACTGGTGGTGAGGGACAAAGGGAGGAGACAGGATCTTTCTCTGCCCACTGAATGGCAGACAAGAGGCAGGATGGCTCACCCCCACTCTCACCCTTGAGACCAACTCACCTGCAAACCCCACATCCAGGGCCAGCTCTACTGTGTTGCCAAGGTGAGGTGCAGGGCCCGCTCTCCTGAGTGCTGCAGCTGGCGAGGGGCAGGGACAGATCTGCTGTGATGGCCTCTTAGCTAACTCTTCCACTCTGATAACTTCTGGGTCAGCTTGCCTGCCTGCCACAGGAGGTGAGGGGTAAGGAGAGAAGGTATATCTCCCTTGTCCCTGCCACTGCCCGGGAGATGAGTGGTAGGGTCAGATCTCTCATGCTCAAATCTTTGGGGATCCAGCTCACCCACAACTCCTGCAATGTGCTGGACCTGCTCTCCCAAGTACTTCAGCTGGCTAGGAGTGGGCTCAGCTCTCCTGCTTTCATACCCACAGGGCCAGCTCTCCCAGGCCCAGGTGAGGGGTGGGGCAGCTCTGCACATCCCTCAGATATCAACCTGTTCCCAGGCAGCAGCGCAGATCAGGGACATCTGCCTGGCTTTGGATGGTAACAGAAACCCCTGCTGCTGCAGGGCTACGGACCCAGACATGGCTCCCAGCGGCTGCGCAGGCTCCAACTCCGCCATGGCCCCAGACGGCATCAGCAGCTACTCACTTCAGGCTATTTCCCACTGCCGTTGAGTCTCCGGTTCTGCCTGTCTTCATTGTGATCTCTTCCATCTCTCCGCCACTTACTTGCTCCTCTTACTGGCTCCCAGGTCTCTCGGGATCTGGAGTTGTCTCAGGAGTGACTTGGCCCACTCGTGCACTGTGGCACCCGATCGGGTTCACCTCGGGCATGGTTTGCCCCCATGCCGACACAGCACTAGACGGGTGGTCATCTCAGGCTAGCTTTCTGTCCACCCCTTTGGCTCTACACTGCTGGTCATCTTGGGCCGTCATTTCACAGGGAATGTTAGGCTGCTAGTCACTGAGATGTTCCCAGGTGGACGAAGGCTCTTTTCTCTCTGTTACCTGCTGATGCCCACCACAGCAGAGCAGTCACCCCTGTACTCCCTCTAGGGGCAGGGATCATTCAGAATTTTACTGTGTATGTTTTTAAAAATAAAGCCAGATTAATTTAGCAGTTTAGATTAATGCATCATTTCCCCCATATAAAATAGTTAACATTTTATAAGAACAAACTTAAACGTATGATTTACTACGTGTGCATAACTTAAATGAGCGGCCCATAGAATTTCTAATTTTTCCTTTTTTGGGGGGAGGGTTAAAACAGGGTCCTTCTACAGAGACCTGGCTGTCCTAGAACTCACTCTCTAGACCAGACTGGCAATTAAGTCACAGAGATCCACCTGCTTCTGGCTCCCAAGTGCTGGGATTAAACCCACAACAGACGGTCAAAGCAGAAGGCAAGACCTGACTACGAAAAGTCATTCTCTGACCTCTGTGCATGTGGTGTATCACACACACACACACACACACACACACACACACACACACACACAGCGCTTCTTTTATGAAGTGATGAATAACAGAACAATTGAACAATGAATGGGAAAAAATGATTGAATATAAAAATACAGGATAAATGATGACTTCTAAAAGCAGAAAAAATGCTAACGAGGGAGCCACACAGATCTTCTTCTAGATGAGACACCCAACAGGTATAATGCACAGGGCAAGCACACGGCAGGAATCTTGTGTATTTTGGCCTCTACACTTTTCTTCATAGTAGATACTCACCAATTACCAAGACCAAGCAGAGAGTCAGAAGGCTTTGATGGCAGCATTTATAGAGATACTGTGAAAATAATTATTGCTGGAGTCTTTGAGGCAGAGAATGAATTTGTCAATATTATTTTAATCTGGATAAACTAAAATGAATAAGTAAAAAGGAGCTGGGCCTGAGTAGCAAAAATTATGGTTAATTAAATTATATTTCATTTGTTAGACACCCTTTCAGTTTTCACAGATCCTAAAACATATCCACTGACAGCTAAGAGACAAGTAGCTTCTTGATCGTTGTGAAATAATAGTGCCTTGTTTTGACGATAAAGGATTTACAGTGTTCTTAGAATCAAAGTGGAATCAAAGGCAGTTACTTCCAAAAACAATCCTGGTGCAGGGGGCTGGCGAGATGGCTCAGCAAGTGAAGATCCTTGCTTCATTAGTGTGGAGATCTAAGTTTGATTCCCGGAGCCCACATTGAAGTGAATGGAAAGAAGTGGTCTCACAAGGTTGTCCCCACTGGCTGCTGTGCACACACACCATGACACATGTGTTTGCACATATGTATCATTGGTCCTGATACAGACTATTAACATAGTAATAATAAGAAAATCACGAATACATACATACACAATTTCATTCATTCTTCAAACCTAGTAGATGTCCTAGTAGACAAAGAAAGCACAGATGTAGAAATGAGAGGCAGGGAGACAGATCCTTGCTTGCTGTGTAACTGTGAGGGCCTGAGCTCAGATCCCCAGGGCCCACATGAGAAGCTGCACGCCCAGTAGTGGGGGGAGGGGCAGAGACAGACAGCTCCTTGCAGCTCACTGGTCAACAATCCAGCTCCACTCAAGTCTTCCGGATACATAGGCTTCAATTGTCTCTTCAACTGCTATATTTGAAGGAAAATTAATGTTATTGAGTGCTTTCTGAGTAAAGCTGATGTTTTATGTTCATTAAAATGCTTATTATGCCATGAAGCAAATGCTCATTTTTAATATGAGGAAACTGTAAATTTTTTTAAAAAATCATATTCTCAAAGATCTGAAGCAAGCAATGTGTTGAGACACAGACCCTTTCAATTGGAGTCTAGTTAAGCCTAGAGGTAACAAGCATTTCCTTAAATTACAGAGATGAAGATAAGTTAATAAATTGTAGTGTCAAGGTTAGAATTTACACTGAGTCTGCTCGGTGCAAGCCACCTTCATATCTCTCTCTACAGGC
Organism: Pachyuromys duprasi; assembly: GCA_028658305.1. Lineage (NCBI taxonomy): Eukaryota > Metazoa > Chordata > Mammalia > Rodentia > Muridae > Pachyuromys > Pachyuromys duprasi. The sequence goes on from CM053755.1 coordinate 4,019,945, forward strand.
AGCTGAAACTCCAGTGTGGAGCTGATGACATCTCCATGGGACATGATTGCTGCCATTCTCTCTCCCAGGAATATTCTCAAATTCTGTTGCATCCTTCTCTACCTTGGAATTTTTTTCTTTTAGCTTATTTTTTGTGATTATGGTTTACTGAACAACAACACAGATTTATAATCTTAAACTTATTAATTCTCCAAGATCTACTCCTTGTTCTCACTTGCTCTGTCCTTTCTGTTCATTTTCTGGTTTCATTCATACAGTCAAAAGAGTATCAGTATCATGGCTTATTTACTTTTGTTTCATTGTTTTGCCAAAGAGAGAATTGAAAATAAAATTAAACGTGACACATCAGTGAATCGTTCATAGTCAGGCTAAGAAAATGCCCATCAATGGTGGTTTAGGGGAGTCCTCAAGGTCATCCTCTGATTGGCAATTAGAATAAGGAGCAAAGGCAACCACAGAGCTTCCTGTAGGAAGGGAGTCAGCCAACTTCACCTCGATTTGGCCAATAGTCTCCAGCAGGGAGAGTAGTATAAATGATTCATGGTAGAGAAAAATGGGAGGATCCAGGATGTTCCTGCTGGAGCCTGCTGGCTTGGAGAAGGCATGGCAAGCGTATCAGAAGTAGGCATTCTATATAACTGGATGGTGGGGCATATTTAGCGTCTCCATTTCATCCAAAGGTAGAATTGGGGCGGGGGGGGAATTAAGAAGTCTCTAATAATTGATCAAATAGTGAAAATTTGGGCTAATTGCTACAAATACTCTGTTTCGGAATTCCCAGAGCTATTGATTCCGTCTCTGAGTTAGGGTTTGTTTTGTTTTTCTATATTGTCTGGCTACTGTCCATTCCTGTGTCAGACTCTCATCTCCTACAAACATTATACAATAATGTATCGATTGGTATTTTAAGCCTGCACCACAGTGTGTCAGGACCAAGGGACACACTTTCTGATAAATGGCATACTATAGTGAGTCCATGTCTTAAGGAGTCTCCATCTGTCCATGCTGCCCACCTCCTGAGACAGCGATCAGCATGGTCTGTTAAAAATCTCAGCCAAGGCAGGTAATACCTACTGAAACAATGTAAGGCTAACAGATGATGCATAATCTGTGCACAGTAATAAAGTTCTCACATGTGGAAACTGAAGAGCAGAGTTAGGGTTGGTCTCTCCTTTGTCGGGAGAGTTAGACATAAGTAGTCAAGGAAGAGAAAGCAGGCCTCCTGAGATAGCATGACTGTTTCCAGAAGGCACTGCGAGAAAAAAAATAGTAAAAAAGCAAGAGGACAAAAAGAGAAAGGAGGGCTCCAACAACCTCACAGACCTCACAAGATACCCAATCAGTGGGGTCCCCTAGCCTCAGGGTCCCCAAAGAGATAATAAAGGGGTTATTTCCGCTTTCTTGGCCACTTCTGTCACTATCTGATGGAAGTTCCCTTTTTTGCTCATCCCAGGGAATAAATTCAGCATCCCCTAGACAACCCTTAGCATCCTGTTAGATTTCTAAGGACCCCAAACTGAAAATTGTGTCTGAAATGTGTTATCATATAGGTTAGAGGACTTCTTTCTTCAATTCATAAAAACATTAGATAAATGATATCAATTCTCTCTCTCTCTCTTGCTTTCTCCCTCTCTTTCTGTTGAAGGTGTGTGTCACCGTTCCCAGCTCTTTTTTTTTTTTTATGGATAACTGAGCATACAGTTTGCACAGCCACTTTGAAGAGTCGTCTGGGAGAGGGGACAACTGTTGGCACTTGCAAAACATCCTAGTATTGCATTTCCACCCTCTCTACTTCTCTTCTCTGTCATTCACTGGAGCTATATTCTTTGTTCTCCCCAAGAAAGTGGTCATGCATCCTGCACATGCTGATGTCTTAGTCTAGTCTACAGAACCTAGACTGAGGCATTAGGGTCCTGGTTTATGTATTATGGGTTGCAACAAAATGATCTGAAAACATGAACAAAGATTAGATTTACAACCAAAAGCTCATTCATTCACTCAACTTTAATTTGCAAAGAAAAACACAAGGGGGGCTTTTGGATATATGTGCTTTCTAGTTAGTGGAGGTCAGGACTGGATATAAAATATGATAAGGTCATCTACGTGGTGCTATAAGCTGAAGTATGATAAGGAGGGATTGTCTAGAGAGATGGTAGATTAATAAGACAGAGTTACAAGCAACCAGGTGAAAGGTCATACTAGGAATTCTAGTGGTACAATTGGTTAGTGCAAAGCTCATCTATGGAAGAACACATATATTACTTCAGAAAATGAAAGTGTGTAGAAGCAGCCAAGCAGCTGAGGTAGGATTACAAAAAGGTAGAGATTACGGAAGCCAAGAAGTGGTAGTGGTTCATATCCAAGGTCATCAGTAACACTGCGAACTACTACGATTATGTCAAGCAAAATCAAGGCCAAAATGCCTGTTAGATTTTAGGCTGTGGAGATAATTGATTGTGTTTCCAGAACGGTGATGAAGAAGCGGTTTTCCTGAAGCGAGGACTAACGAGTGGAAGACGCGTTGGGCATTAAGAAGGGATACAGAAGTAAGAGAAGTGTGGGTGTTTTATTGAACTCCTGTAGCTTGATGCTAAAATAGAGTCCAGTGTGTAACTGTTTAAGATGTTTTGCATTATCATGAAGCATGGAGGATTCATCTCCTTTAGACCAGTAATTCTAGTACTAGCCAGTAGCCCTCACATGAAATCAGAAAATACTTTAGGGGATAATTACAACCCTTATGTTTGTTTAAAAAATTGCCTGGTGTGTGTGTGTGTGTGTGTGTGTGTGTGTGTGTGTGATATGTTAGAAAAAGAAAAACAAGCCAACAAAACAAACAAAAAAAGCAAGCAAACAAAAAAATAGGTATTTACTCAATTCTGAAAGAGGACCCAAGGTTCCTGAAGACAAATGGACACTTCTTATGTTGGGTACATTTTAGCAGCTCTGTTTGTAGACAATTCATTGCTTTAAATTTTGTTTTAAATTGTTAAACTTAAGTGCAAGACTGTAATTATGATCTCAGATATGCTTGTGCAGATCTGAAGTGTGGGAAGCCATGCAGCCTCTGACAGCAGCGAGATAATTACAAGCAGCATGCAGAATATAATTGTGGGTGTGAATGCCAAGAGCTAAATGAAGCATGAATACATAAAGAATGGGAGAAGGAAATTAATTTAAAGGAATCAAGAACCTTGGATTGCCAGGTAGGTACAAGGTTTTGGGCTTCCCGGAGGCAAATTTTAGTGGAATCCTCGTGAGTTATTAATTGTGTTTGAAAACCACTGATCTAAAATATTGATAAAACAGAAGTTTTATTTCCATGGACTCTAGTATCTTTCTCAAACCATTCCATGTGATTAATATTGGAAGCAGCAAAAAAAAAATCACAGAATTATAAGAAATATGTAACAGTATAAGATTTATAAGTTAACAAATCTATAACATCCATAGTTAGAGAGTTGCTGTAACAACTCAAACATATTATTTTTCAATTAAAATATTATAAAATTAAAAATTGCTCAGTGTTGGATATGACACTTCTTCTATCCATCACTCTCTTCCGTATGTGTACTGGAGACTGAACTCAGTATCTTGCAAGTATCTGCCACTCTGATGTCAGTGATCCCTTGCCTGGCACATTCCTCCTTTATTCTTTCCCTACTCTCTCTTGCCTTTTCCCACCTTTCCTCATTCCTCTTTCCCAACTCTATCCCCTCCTTTTTCTCTCTCTACCTATCTCTTCATTTCTTTCATCCTTCCTCGTTCTTAACTTTCTCTTTTGTGTTTTCCCCTCCCTCCCTCCCTCCCTTCCTTCCTTCCTTCCTTCCTTCCTTCCTTCCTTCCTTCCTTCGTATCTTTGTTTCTGTCTTTCTTTTCTTCCTTCCTTTGCTCTTTCCTCCCTTTTTCCCCTCTCCCCTTTCTGTATGCTGTTTCAAACTCCAGATGGAAAGGATTAGAGTGTATGTAGGTAAACAAGGCTGGAAAGAACAACCACAGCAAATCTCAAGTAGAGGGGTTGGCACTCTATAGACAGTTCCTTCTCATTACATTATTTTTCTAGAGCTATTAGCCCTGGGTTGATAAATAACTCAGGTTTGCAATCATTGGCTTTGAAACCTTTCAATGAAGTGGACATAGAAATTGACCAGCTGATGTCAGGTCCTGCACTCAGGACACCATGCTGGCCTCTCTGCTACGTAGTGGGGTACTGAATGAATCTTGACTTAGGGGTTGCGGGTCTGTTAGGGTTACTAGTTTGCAGCACATTAACCAACAAGCTAACAGGAAAAAAATAACTAACTTTTCTTTCAACATCCAGGGAACATCGTTGTGTTTGAAGCCTGGAGAGAAAGGGACCTAGTAGCTGGTATGCTGGGTACACACATAGACTGAGAGCTGGACAGAGCCCCATCATGCCCCTGACCACCTTCATACTCTCAGCAAATGAATAGAAAACACTCTGACATGTGAAAACTGGTGGGAAAAGTATCTTTGCTAGTGTTCATTTCTGGTTTTGAACAAGAAGTCCTGTATTCATTTTTCTTTTGTACTAGGAGCCACAAACGACATAGCTTGTTATGGGCATGGTTCATATTGAATATATTTTCTTGTTATTCCAATTCAAAGTACATAAAGGGATTGTGAGGCATGGAAGAAAAATAGGCAATCAAGTTGAATAGAGAATCAATGCAACTGTAACTGGACTACCATGTGGTTTACCTTTTTGTAGTACTGATCAATGAAGTTGAAAAGCCAAAGACAAATTCCCCAGCAGATAATTCACAATCATCTGTCATACATAGCTTGTGACTTTTGCAGGGCAGGTTGTTCCTTGGACAGTAATTGTCCATGAAAGGACAAAGAGACTGAGTGTCTTGTGGTTGGAAGTACATAGCACCAAACAACAGCAACTACAACAAAACCCAAAACAAGAAATAAAACAAACAAAGCAAAAAAATAGATTGCATAAATATATGGTATATTAAAATGCATTATAATGCTTATAAGAAGTCTGAGGGTGGAAAAGAGTTATCATTTCTTTTGGATAGTGATACTATTGAATTTGTTGAGTCATCATTAAAGTGATGTTTCATATATGCTGTGTCAAAGAATACAAAGTACGAGACCCCAGTTGATGCTGGTTTGCGTTATTGATTAGACTTATAGACCGGGACACTGTAAAATACTTATGGCCTTTTAGTTTAATTCCATTTTAAACTAGTGGTTGCAGTGGGTCCCCTAAAAGGGAAGACATCATGTTAGATTCTCAGAGTGTTGCCCTGCATATATACAGGATTGCTTTTCAAACCCAGTAAGAGCTGAGTGGCCCCCAGAGACCTGACTGTGTTGTTCACCTTTTTCAGAAGAAGAGATGGCCCTTTTCTCTTGGCCTGTCCTCAGCTTATTTGTGCACCGATTGTATTTTTCTACATCTTCTTGCCATATGAATGTCTTGGGTAATCTTATTTTTATTTAATCATTTGAATAATTTCGTTTATAGGAATTAACTTCTGCTTTCTTTAAACATTTCATGTTCATTTAAAAAATAATTTGTATTAGACTGTGATAAAATGTGAGCGATTATAATATTTTAAGGCCATACAAACAACAAATCTTTTAAATACTAAATTTATGTATAAACAAAAACCAATACTGTGAAATCCAAACAGCATAGGAGAGGCCAAATATTCTATTCTAAGAAAATTAGACAGCAATGTAAAAAGTGTAGTTTGAGTAGGATGTTGACTAGATATCAGCAGAGACAGACATTAATATTACCAAACTTAATTAAAAAAAGGGAGTTCATTTGTACAAGTGACACACTAAGACAGTCACATTAAAAATTACATGAAACGCCTTTCCACAGTCAATACACTTATATACTATTTGGGGATCTGTTTTAAATAGCCGGCCCGCACGTGGTTCCTAAATGGTCCTCACATTCCCCTTAAAGCTTAAACCCTTTACAGTGGGGAGATAAAAACACCTTTAATTCTCTGTGTGGTCTTTTGACTTTGAGCAGTGTATGTGGAAAATACACACAGTACTTGAGTTTATGTCCTTTCTATCCAGTTGATGTATTTTCCTAGGAAAAGAATAAGCAATAAAAATTTGATCAGAAGGAAGAGGAGAAAGAGACTGCCAAGGGGCCTGAAGACAAGTCGCCTACTTCAGAAATTCCCCTCTGACTCCTAAATTCTGAAAGCCAAGTATCAAGGCTTTAATGGAGTAATCATTTTCACCCTTACAAGATAAAGCGCTATAACCCTCCAGGGGTGCTCTTAATGACTGTCTGATATACTTTATGAAGCAAATCCTCTAATCTCTCTCAAAAGGACTGGATGAAATAAAACAGCCCACCAAGTCCACTTTGAGGCTAGCACTATAATTTTTTTTAATTAAAAATGTCTTGTGGAGTGAGATTATTATGAATCTCCTTGTCAATTAAAATGTACAAATACTGCCTTGTTGGGTTATGAATGACTTTAATATCCCACAGGCCACTGATATATTAGAATCCATAGACTGCAATATGAGCTTCTGACTTTCAGCTTAATATCAGGACTTCCAGAACATGCCGTAGAGTGACTGATGGCCCCTGGAGTGAGGGTTTATATCCGCAAAGTCCATGTACATCAAGTCCTTGGGACCTATTTCTTTCCTCCCTGCAGATTTCAGGTTTCTACCCCACACTGGATGACTGTGCTTCCCTTCACATCAGTAAACATTGGGAAAGGGTGTGCAATATTCTCATGTATGTGCAATATTTGCATGTATGTGCACACATTTGAGGGGCTGTGTAGATTTCAGAATGTTCCATCACTGTGCCTTTTAGGAGTACTCTCCCAGGGATTTTAAACATCAGCACCACTGGCAGCTGTGCCCAGAAAGCTTTTTCTAGTAGGAGCTGTCCTGTGTACTGTAAAACACCAAAAAGAAAAAGGGGGGAAAAATAAAGAAAATGGCGCTATATATGACCGGATGTTGCCAGACACAGGGGATATTGTCTAGGGGAATTCAAGTGTCTCAATAGTATCGACATTATAAAGAATAAAAATAACTTTAGTTCTAGTCTTTCTATACCTGGTGACATACATGATTCCAGTGCAAAATAGCAAATGGGCAGATTTTTATTATCTTCTGCCTAGAGTGGAAGAAGATGTGCATGCAGTCACATGACCTGTATAAGGAAAGCATTGAAATAGTTAGCTGTGAGGTAGTGGCTCCGTCATACAAACATACATGATTTTGTAAAAGGACTTCAGTATCCTGACTTATGAGGGGTTATGGATATGAATAAGCATACCTCACAGCGGTTTTGAGGATAAATATGATTGATATGAAAATGCAAACACTATACACAACTGACACACAGGCAGAGGCATAAGGATCCTATGCATAATGTCATAGGGTGCTGAACTTTATTTTCCTTCGATAAACAGTAATGACAATTCAAAGATTACTGCTTCTCATGCACAATTAAATGTATTTATCTGATCCTTTAAAATTCCTACTTGTCTATGTTTTCTGATGCCAATTTTTATTATCAGAGCATTACTCCCACATAACTTACAATAAGCCAAATTGCAATTCGGTGGTCTATGACTAAACGTGTGTTAACATTAGGACTGTGAGAAACAGTTTTGGAGACCCTTGTCTGGAAAGCACTGCATGAGAGAAGCCTGGAAGCTTGTGGTTTAAGGGAACACATTTAAAGATGATTGTAAGGTATTGCATTAGCTGATTAGGCACTAACGAGGGGTTTCTAGTCTGGCCAGGTATCAAGATTGCCTGAAGATGTTTGAATTTGGCTGTCAGAACATCTTCCCAGATGTGCTTAATTGAAAATTCTAGCACCTCCACGGAACTTTTCAGTCATGGTGGGTTCTGATGTGGTCACATTTGCTGACAACTGGCTTAACCTTGAGGCATTAATAAGCTACCTACTAACTGATATATTTACGAAGCTAGGAAAATAAACGAGGATTTATAAAAAAAATTACAAAGCAGAGAAAAGAGATATGGATAGGTGTATAAGAAAAGGGAAAATATTTGTGTCTTTTCTGACTTTTGCAGGACAAAATGCAATCTCTGTAGATGAATTTCAACCTCTGTGGCACGGATTTCTGGATACCCAGGAGTTAGAGAATACTGTGAGTCACATAGTTTCTACTTCACTCGCAGCCTTTCATCTTTGCTGAGAAACCTTTTCCATATGCTGCAGAGATTTTATGACTCTTTTATGACAGTTTTTGCAGTATTGAAAACCAAGTCCAATAAAATGATAATAGATTGCTAAACATTGACACCCACAGAAAACATGTTGTTTAACATTTACCAAAAAAAACCTGATACTGAGTCGGGTAATCCAGACCTAGAAAGACACATATGTAATCATTTATAAGCTGGTTTTACCCATGTAGTTAGTACAGAATAGACATTCTACAATTCACAGACCCAAAGAAGATAAGTAACAAGGAGGTCCCAAGGTAGGATACTTAAATCTTACTCAGAAGGGGAAATAGAATAGACAAGCAGAAGTGGTTGAAGAGAGGGAACAAGACAGGAACTTAGCATAGCTGTCCTCTGAGAGACTCTATCCAGCAGCAGATCAAGACAGATGCTGAGACTCAGAGCCAAACATTGGGAAGATCATAGGGAGTCTTGTGGTAAAGTGGGAGGGAGGCTGGAAGGACCTGGAGGTGCCAGGAGAAGCCACAAGAAGATAAACAGAGCCGACTAACCAGGGCCCAGAGGGGCTTGTGAAGACTGAAGGAGCACGCATGGACTGGACTGAATATGGGAAGAACTGGAGGAAAAGGACCTAAGACCCCTACACAGATGTGGCAGACGGGTAGCTCAGGCTTCACGCAGGTTGCCTAGTAAGAGGAGCCTGGACTGACTCTGACATGGACTCTGTTCCTTGCTTTTCGATCACTCCCCACCTGGCGGGGCTGTCTCACCAGGCCACAGGGAAAGAGGGGGATGGAGGAAGAGGGAAGGAGAGTGAGACCATGAACAGAGGAGGGAGGGGGCTACGATCGGGATGTAAAGAGAATAAATAAATGAATTAATTAAGAAAAACTTTCCTGCCGGATGTGGTGACACACACCTTTATCCTCAGCACGCAGGAGGCAGAAAGAGGCAGATAGCTTTAAATTCAAGGCTAGCCTGGTCTACATAGCCAGTTGTAGGATACACAGAGAAATCCTCATACGAACACTTCCACTCACCCTGGCCTCTGAGGGAAAAAACAAAACCCAAACCTTTCCTCTTGGAAGTTTCTCTCAATATTGTCTCCTCCTCATTTATACAATAAACATCATCGTTTTACATGACTTTATGGACAGAAAATCTCCTGATATTTTTCTTTCTGTCTCATGAATGCCACTTCCAATCTGAGAGCCAAGTGAGTGATGATAAAGAGATGTTCTGAGCAATTGTAATTAGGTGATAGGATTTTCATGTATTTGGTTGGACCAAAAAAAAAAAAAGTGACTGATTGCAGAGTTCTTACTCATTTGCATTACTTTACAGATAAAAACATTTGACTCAATGATATGCATTTGCTGCATTGCTTAAGATTACATTAAGAATACCAACTATTGAAACCAGGAAAAAAACACATAAGCAAGCTAAAAAAGATCTATTATAGATGAAAGGAGTGAGTGAGATGTGTTGGTGGAGGTAAAGCAAACAGCACATGTGGACCAGAAGAAGCTAGAAGGGTTAAAGGGCGTTAATGTCCCTTCAACCCTTAATGTTAACGCTCAGTGGGGTCCTAACTCCCAGAAACACAGAAAGTGACCCTATTTAGAAGCAGTCCTGTTGAACTTCTGAACAGTTACCATGATGTCATACTGGTGCAGGATGTACCCATAACCCAATGACTTGGCATCCTCAGAAAAGTGGAAATATGCCATGTGAAGATGGGAAGAGAGGGCGAGTGACTGAACAGGAGCCAGAGGGTGTTGGATTTCTAGGAAACTCACAGATTCCAGAGGAGAAATATGGAGTGGATTTGCCTGACAGGCCTCAGGGGGACCATGCCTGCTGACATGTGGCTTTCCGACCTCCGGCCTCCCTTCACTGTGCAATCATGCGGTTCTGTTGTTTAGCCTCACGGTTAGCACAGCTACAGCAGTCCTACCAAGCAGGTCCTGTGAAACGCAGACATCAAATGCTGCCGTGGCATCCAGGATGTGTGAGCCAGGTGTAAGACTGAGGAGGGGCTGGTGCTTCACCATCCACCCTTTACATTTCACTGCTTAAAGAAGCTTTAGGGCAACTGGCTGAGGTGCAGAGAACAAGACATGGTGACAGCTATAACGCACCTGCCAAAGGTCAGGGGTCATTGTGTGAGAGAGAGCACAGAGGTTTATAAGAGCCAGAGATAGTGAAAGAGTGTTGCTGGCCATTACAGAGCTGTGTACCCAGAATTCACAGCACTACCTGCACAAGATCAAACCCACCCCAAATCCCCATGTGGTTAGTGAGGGGTCTATAAAGTTCTATCCCTAGTGAGGGTCATATGACCGCTGAGAGGCTACCCATGCCAGTAGATAGTCTTCCATCTGTGCACAGACAGTCCTGACACTAAGTGGAATCACCGAGTTTAAAAATAAAGGCCACATAAGCAGTTGGAATGAAAAAGTAGAGGAAGGATAAGGGAAGAACTAGAGGCAAAGGAAAGTGTGTGGATGTGATCAAAGTGTATTACCTTTGTGCATGAAACTCTCAAACAATTAGAAACTGAAAGGAAAGAATAATGCAGGTGAACCCCATGGCAACTGCAAACAGAGCAGCGTTTGGTTGGTCATGGTATTGAGAAGCAGTAGGGAGGGACAAAAGGTTTCCATGGAGATTTACGGCATTATGGTTATGGCTTGATAGTGAGGATGGTTTTGTTGGTGTACATCAGTTGTGCACTGTGATTGTCTGGAATCCCTAGGAAACTATGAAACAGAATAAAATCTCCTCTGTTTGGCTGTTTCTGGCAGGTATTTAGTTGTGGAGACAGGAAGAGTAAGCAATGCCATCTGCGAGCACCTCCGTTCAATGGCATCTATGCTAGCTAGTTTCATCTTGGGGTTTCAGACACACACGGCCTTTGGAGGCTCAGTTCTGACTAGCTCTTCATCATTCCTTGGAATAACAAATTCTTGTGAAAGCTGCAGTTTCTTCTTATTACTCAAATGTGTTCTACTAGAAAGAAATCTAAGGTCTCCAAGGAGCTTCCTTTGGAAATAGTAATGCTGTCTACTTGGCGAATGAGAGTCTTGATTTTCCTGATGATGATGTACCAGCATTTCACAGGATCACTTTTCTTCCAGAGCTGTGATTTTATTTAATAAGCAATTGAGCTGTGTTTGAGAATCTTGAGTTACAAAGCAATAGAAAGTCTCTTTAGCCTTTGTAAAAATCATTGTACATGCTGGTAAAATATTTTTAGCAAACTTGATTTTTGTCTTGTATTTAAAAAAAAAATCTTAGACTCGCAAAGAAGCCCTGAAACGGTATGGGTTTGCATGAAGTACACCTGGGGCATAACGGACGGATCTCGGGCTCATGAAGCTGCTGAGCTACGTTGACGACAAGCTGTTTATCATACCTGCACATCACCTCTGGGGGTTTTAGCTTCTGATTGCTGCACCCCTTTCCTTTTAACTACTTTCCGATGCCAAAAGGGCTATCATTTGCTGGTTGGCTTACTATTTTCAACTGGGACTCTGTTGAGGAAGGGGTCAAATTAACTCAAAGCTTTCCATCCTAGCAATTTGCCTTTCTACTGTTTATTTCTGTTTCTCTAAGTAGGAATTTAACATTCAGACATAGTATTTTAGAAAGTCCTAATGGAGCTCAGCATCCTGATTGCTGGTGAAACTGAGTATGATTAACTAGTACAAGACTGAGCATACCATCCCCGGTGATAAAGAGCTCAGCACTGAGAAAACAAAGCAGCAATTGATTAATCCATTTCCACACAGTCTTTGTTTGGGCTTTAGGATATTGAGATTTATGAATTTAGAGCTCAGTAATTTTCACAGGTAAATTTGCAAAGAAGCGGGTAATATTTAAGCCAGTGAAATTCTGGCATTTGCCAGACCAAGGTTAAGATAGGGCAGTTAGTCAAGCCTAGAATCACAAACTCTCCTTCCTTGAATGAAACCAGCTACCTACTGGAATATTATCAAGTTTAAATGAGTACAATATTGTTCTTAGTACAATATGAGGCATGCTGAAAGGGATTTATGGTATGCCTGCTAGCTGTTAATTTTTACTTCTTATAACCAATAATATTTTATTATTTGGTATTATGTGAGGAACCTGGATTAGAAAAATGTCAGATACTCATTTATGCAAAGAGGTTCTCTACAGTCTAGTTAGAAAAAAAACACATAAAACAATTTCCCTGCACTGAGATACAGACATGCAGAGGGTAGGCGTGTTGTCAGGACAGAAGAGAAGAACTCACATGGATTTCCAACTCAATCGTGAAAACCCAGGAGCACCTTCCTGGGAGGTCTGAGGGAGGCAGCATGAGCAATAGCAAAGAGACAAGTCACTAGTTGCTGTATGCGAGTGAGCAAGAATGGCTGAGTTCCAGAGTAAGTGCTTTACTTTGAATTGGACACATCCTCCAAGAGCCACTGATAAAGGTTTCAGTATCAGAGGCTGGGGCACCTGGAAGGTGATTGTACCACAAGGGCTCTGATGGATTTGTAATTTGATGATGCTGTTGAGAAATGATGGGAACCAGAATGTGGGGGCTGAGACTAAGAACCCTGAAACAGAATCTCAATTACACTAGTAATGAGAAGATTCTGTCATTGCACGTTGTGTGCACATGTTCCTTATGTGACACCCAGGTCAGATAAAGGTCATATAAGGATGAGACACTAAAGGGAAGAGCTGCTGTACCCTGTACTGTTTATCTGAGATCAGAATAAACTAATGTCAGTATTTACTATTAAGTGCAGGAAAAAGTGTATTATGGTAAAAATAGCTGTCATTTGTGGATGATTCTGTTGTTGCTAGCCCCCTTTGAGAATCATGTTACACACACACACATACACACACACACACACTTCCATCATATTCATAAGAGGCAGTGACTCACTTTGTCTAAAGACTTTTTTTAGTTGCTCTCAGTTTTGTCTATGAATTTATTATTTTATCCTGATGACTGGAACGCTCAATTTTGGCTAACGACTCCCTTTAAAATAAATATACACTAAATCATATTCAACATATTTCACTGATACTAATTCTATACCAGATGCTGAAAGGAATAAGATACAATGAAACATGAACATTTAAATCATTAGTTTCTATCAAACTGAATGGCTGCTTCCTTCAGCATTCTGTCTCCCTCTGGCAAGTGAAAATGCTTTTTCTTTCTCCAATTCTCACTCACTCTCCAGAACTTGAGATCTGGGGGTGGGGACTGGGATGCAAGGTTCATCCAAACTAGGCCGTTTCTATTTCCTAGCTTCGGTGTGCACCTGTGTCGCTCTACCTTCTTGTGTGGTCACCTTCTGTTAGGCTGTGACTCTTGGAAAACATTAGCCTGCTCTGAGGTGTAGCCAGGCCTTCCTCCAGCCTCCGTCAAATCTCTGTTTGGGCAATACACTTGGTTTCTTGAATATTTGCAACTGGCATCATATAGACTCTGGGTCTTCTGTCTCCTGGAACTCACAGAGTCCACGACCAGCCCAGCATTCCTGTACATCTGTAAATGGAAGGGAACCTGGGTGGGCTCCCAACAGCACCGTCACTGCTGTTGGCTACGATCTCCATGACAGCACAGTGATGAACAAAAATATTTGCAGCTTGTGGAACAAACAGCCAGAGCGGAAGAACACCGGTCTCTGTTTGCAGTCATTTTATTCGCTTCAGATGCTTGTCTCAGAACAG
>CM053755.1:4049129-4065046 GCA_028658305.1 Pachyuromys duprasi
GTACACATTCTAGGGAGAGACTACTGCATTGGGTTTCTCATATGACCCCTCACAAGGCTCTTGGTTCTTGCTGTTGCTAAACATCTTCACTCGCTCACTCCACCATTCATCACCTTCTCTGGTCTTCCTGTTACAGTTACCAGTCATCTCTTTATAACCACCTATTTTACTTAACCTTCCTGTTGAGAGCTACCCTTCTTCTCTAGTCTCTCACTTTCCAGCTAATCTCTGTGATTATACAGATTGTAGCATGTTTACCAATAATTTAACAGGTAGAGTCCACATATAAGACAATAGATGCCATGTCTGTCTTTCTGGGTCTGCGTTACCTCAATCAGGGTGATTTTTTTCCCAGTTCCATATATTTATCTGAAAAATAAATATATTTTTCATGATTTCAATTTTTAATCACTGAAAATAGTCCACTGTATAAATGTAGCATATTTTCTGTACTATTCATCTGCTAACAGACATCTGAGTTGTTTACCGCTCCTGGTTATTGTGAATAGAGCAGCAATAAACACGGTGGGACAAGTTTCTCCGTAGTAGGATGAAACATCCTTTGGGTTTGTGCCTAAGAGTGTTATAGCTGGCTCTTGAAGTAGAACGATTCCCAAGTGAGGAACCGTTATATTGATTTTCAGAGTAGCTTTATAAGTTTGCACTCCCACCAGCAATGGATGAATGTTCTCCTTACTCCACATATTCAGCAACATGAAATATCTTTTTGTTTTATTGATCTATTATGAATTATAGCAGATGAAATATTAAAGTAATTTTTATTTGAATTTCTCTGATGGCTAAGGGTATTGAATCATTCTTTAAATGCTTTGCAAGAGTTTGAATTTCTTCTGAAAATTCTCTTTAAATCTGTATCCAATTTTTTAATTTAGTTACTTGTTCTCTTCATGTCCAATCTTTTTTGAGTTTATATATTTTGGATACTAGCTCCTTATCAGATGTACAATTGGCATAAATCTTTCCCATTCTGTAGTTTGCCGCTGAGTCTGAATGATTGAGTCCTTTGCTGTAAGAAGCTCTTCAGTTCCATGAGATCCCATTTATTTATTTATTTTTTTTTAATTTATTTATTTTTATCTCAATCACAGGTTAGGTACTTTGAATCCCAGGCGTAGCCCCCTCCCTCATCTCCCTCCTCCCCGCCCCCTCCAAGTCCACCAACAGGGGAGGACCTCCTTCCCTTCCATCCAACCCCAGCTTATCCTGTCTCCTCAGGGCTGGCTGCAATGTCCTCCCCTGGGATCTAGCCAGTCTGTCACTCCCCTTTATTAATTGTCCTTAATAGCGCTTCTGCTCTCAGTGTTCTGTTTAGAATGCCTTTTCCTTTTAGCTTTTAACTGATAGCCTTTTAGGTATAAGTTACAGGCTATATCCTACTTTCTCTTCTATCAGGTGCAGTGTATCTGGTTTTGTGTTAAGGTCCTTGATCCATCTGGAGTTGAATGTTGTACAGAGTCAAAAGTTTGGATACATTTGAAATCTTTTACATGCTCAATTGAACAAATTTGTTGAAGAGGTTGTCTTTTTCTTCCAATGTATATTTCTCCCTTATTTATTAAAAAAGATATCAGGTGTCTGTAGGTGTGTGTGAACTTATTGCTAGGTTTTCAGGCCTATTCTATTGCTCAACACTTCTGGTTTAGTCCTAGTCCCATGCCAATTTTATTACTACAGTTCTGTAGTATAATTTGAGATTGTAGATGGGGATATCGCATATATATTATAATTATATATATATGTATATAATTAAAGTGTGTTCTATGTCTCCTGGGCTTTCTGTGTTTCCATATGAAAGTGAAATTGTCCTTTCAAGTTCTGTGAATAATTGTGTTGAAATTTTGATCAGAATTGTATTGAATCTCAGAGATCGCTTTTTGTAGGATGGCCATTTTTACTATATGATCCATGAGCATGGAAAATATTTCCATGTTCCAACATCTTCTTCAGTTTCTTTCTTCAATATCTTAAAGTTTTTTTAATTCAAATTTTGTACCATTCAGAGGTACCCTAATATATTTTATATTTGAGGCTACTGTGAAAGGTATTGTTTCCCTAATTTCTTTTTCAGTCTCTTTTTTTCATTTGTATGTAGAAAGACTACTGATTTTTGTGTGTCAATTTTATACCTAGCTAATGTGATGAAAGTTTTTCAGCTGTAGATTAGGGTCACTTATGTATACTATGAAATCATTTGCAAATAAAGATACTTTGACTTCTCCCCATCCTATTTGTATCCACTGATTTTCAGTTATCTGAATGTTCTTGCTAAGAGTTAAGTACTCTGTTGAATGGGTATGGAAAGTACAGACAATCTTGGTTCTTTTTTTTTTTTTTTCAGTGTGTTTATATCATTCTACTCTGAATCAGAATGGTCATTATTATTTTTATTCTTTCAACTGATAGCTGTTTAAGGAATAAGGGTAAATCTTTATCTTTTGTCTCATAAAAATAATCAGATGTAAATATGAATAATATTTGTTAGCTGGTCTTCATACTAACAAACATGATTTGATAAAATGTGGGTATAGTTTGATAAAATGAATAATAGGCACTGGACTATTTATACATGTACAATAGAATACTTTCAACTAGATATAGCATCTTATATAAAGCATGACTGCTTTTTTTGGTAAAATTGGGTTCATGTTAGAGAGAGGTAGAAAGGAGTCAATAATAGAGAATCTTCATGTTTATGGACACTTGATGGAAAGCTCATTGGAGTGATCATCAGTACTTACATTTTCAGAGGGTAATGCAATAATTAGTGAATTGTAAGCACCAATAAATGTTGGGTGAACAGGTAGAGTGAGTGGTCAAAAAGTCTGGAAGTCATAAACAATGAGTTTTTATAGCACTGAAATATGAAGACCTTGTTGACAATGTATAAGGTTTGAATGATGATATTACACTATAATTCTATTAGTAGGTCATTAGGAAACTCACAACATTAAAATGGCTACATAGTTTTTAAAATGTAACAAAGTTGTTGCTATTGCATGTTACCTTGTTATTTTTGTAGTCAGTTATCATAATGTATAATTTAATAAATACCTATCATATATTTTACCAGTAATTCATATAAACTGCCTAAGTAAATTTGTGCAAATGTTCTATGTTAAATCTCAAAAGATTAAATCTCAGTAAAAAGAACAACTAAACACACCTGGGCTAAGGCTGACAGTTAACCAAGTTCTAGGCAATGGCCTAAGTCAAGTTCTATTTGCTTTTAAAGCCTCTTGTACTTCTATTACACAACTCCTTCCTAGAAAGACATATCAAATTTTGTGTACCACCTAATAACTAGAACTTATAGCACCAAGAACTTACAAGGCGGCGTTAATTCATATCAAAGGCACAGTTCATAAAAATGTTCATCTCAGTCTCCACAGATCTTCAGAAATTGATAGAAAACTGTGCTATCTACTAGTAGGATAAACAGATAATCACAAAATAACTGATGTATTTTGAAAACATAATAAAGAGGTTTGACCCTGATAGGGCACAGAGCCCCCAGGGAAATAAGAACCAAGAAAGCCAAGTTGAGAATTAGGGTGTCTTTAATTGTCAGTTCCCATGAAAACTGGACTTGCCATGCCGACAGGGGGTTCTAGCATAAGCAGCAGTGAGTCTTCATGGGCCGCTGGCCTCTCCAGTCCTTCACACCTTAGCAGTAGCAGGGTTTGCTGTGAGGATGCAGACCAGATAGGAAAGAGTACTTTATGTAACTTCCACAACTGAGTTTTAGTACTGCTACACTATTTGAAAAATACATATTTTTTTATATTGGAAAGATTACTTGAGTTGATAAGAGAAAAATATACAAATTCACAGCCAACACTGCTAATTTTAAGATACATATTTTATTTTTATAAAAGAATTTATCATTTACTGCTATTTTGTAATGAAAAGGCTATGAATTTTGATCTGCAAAACAAAGGTATTCATTTTTTTAGTTCAAATTCAAGAATAATCTTAAATATATATCAGGGTATGACCTCTAAAAATGCAACTAAGTTAATGCTGCCAATGACATTTTATAGCCTTAATTACTGAGAAAAAGCATATAATTTATAATTAACTACTACTTCAACATAGTAAATTGTGTTTCTTTTGCTATATGGTATTGATGATTATTGTACATTTTAAAAATTAGAGGATCTCTATGTGTATTTCATATCAAATTAATTGATGAGTTACATTACATTTGAACAGAATAACATTAGAATCAATAGAGGTAAAACATTTATAACATCATTTTATTCCAGAAGTAGGTCCAGATATATTGTCTTTCTGCTTACTATTTTCTGATTATAATTCAAACCACTAAAATATCAATTTAAAAAGATTCAGCTAACATTAAACCATTGAGCCAGTTTAAATGCAACAAATCAAATATGAAACATGTTGCAGATTTTGGATCACATTGTCATCTGTATAAAAACCTCCCCTACTTTTGAATCATATGAAACGTGATTATACTCACGTTTTTAAAAGTTGATTTAACCAGAGCCTGGGAAAATGGCTCAGCTGGTAAATTGTTTGGTGAGCAAGCACGAGGACATGGGTTTGGATTCCCAAAGCCCACCTTAAACCTGGTCATGATGGTGAGAAGCATGCTGATTACCCCAGTGCCTGGAGGTAGAGACCGGGTTCCGAGAACTGTCTGGCCAGACAGTCTAGCTATCAGATGAGTTCCAGGTTCAATGAGAGAGGCTGTCCCAAAAGGTGAGGTGGAGAGCAATGATAGAATACTCACACAGTGAGACACGCTCTCACACCCCCAACCACACACAGTGATTAAGAAGATTAAATAAATAAATAGACGAATAGCAAGCGCAGGATACAGCAACCATTTAATGAACGGTTTAACCAGTTATTTTTTGAACTAACTAAATTGATCTTTTTTTGTCTTCAGGAATGGAGAGAACCTGCCCTGGAAATTTATGTGATTTCCAGGCAAGGATGTGCCGTTTGGTGTGCTGGCTGAGCCCCACCCCGAGGCTTGCTCATCTCTTTCTCCTTGTGCAGTGACTTTTCTAGTGTTTTTACATACATGTTACTGAGCACATACTCTCTGTTACACCGATTTCTTTCAAATCCTAAGGCCCTTTTCAGTTTTATTCTTTTTTATTATATGTAAGTGAATATTTTTACCAAATAATTTTAAGTGGCCAGTGTTCCCTTGACAGGCTTTAACTCTAAAGCAGCAGAAGAACATCCAGATTAAACCTCCCACACTTCGGCGTGCTCCGCGTCACCAGGGCTGGTTAGCGTTCATACTGCTGACCACACCCGTGGTCTCTTATCTGCCTGAGATGACGTAAGCCCTGGCATTCATCCGCTGACAGTATACCAAGACTGGCCAGCAGATTGAATATGAGTAAGAGTTTCTTCAATGATGGTTTACTCGCATCCATTCAAGTGTAAAATTAAAGTGATGAGCAAAGAAAGCAAACGCGTTCTCCAAGAAAAATATTGACTGCCAAGTTTCTGTAGATATTGTGTAAGCCATTTCATCACGCTTTCAGCTCACACAGCTGAGAAAATGGCAACGATTTACATAAGTGACCAAAACCCTTTATGCTTTGAAGGCAAAATTCGTCTTAGTATTTCAAGGTTTCTTAGCAATCATGCCAAGTCTAGAAATACTTTAACCTTTTTTATAAAGCAGAAAAATTAAAATGTACAGAATAGAAAGCCTGTCTACTAGTTACTATGACAAGACTTTCTTCAAATCTTTGAAAATATTATTTATTTTGGATAATAACAATATATCTCCTGTCAAAAATGGTTTGTGTATATCTACATTATTATTATTATTATTATTATTATTATTAGTAGTAGTAGTAGTAGAAGTAGTAGTAATTTAGTTATCCACAATGGTTTACTGCAGGAATGTAATTTACTTACAAAGGAAAGGTTAAGTTGAGAATCACTTTGGTAGCTGTTCTAAGAACAACTTCATTGTGGCTTTCAGTATTTGCTTCAGAGCTCCTGTGGTAGAAGCACTCTCCAGGCTTTGATTGACACCTCAAATGGTCACTCATCGGAGTTAGCCCAACCAAGAGTGGCTTGTTTGTACCACAGCAGCTTTATCAGCAAAATTAAATGACATTTAATATACATGGATGATCTAAAATATAAAACATGTACTTAGGCTGGGGGGTGGTTTGTCTTGAGAATCTTGTAACACATCCTTGGTTGCTGGAAGGTTTCTTTTTTGCCTGACTCCAAGAGTCACAGACTCTTGCTTCAGGAAGACTGCTGTGTCTGCCTTATGATAACAGGATACATGAGTTTATGGCCAGGCCGGCTGTAAATTATTGTGGGAAGTGTGTTAGTGAATCCTTTGCAAATTACTCGTTTGCCTCATTTTCATTATATTCCCATAGATTTTAAAAAGACGACTATTGAATTTCCCCATATAACTTTTTATTGTTATAATGAAAAGACCATAAGCATTGGAAATTACCAAAATAACTTAGAGATCATAACAGTGGTTAATCAGTTTGTAATGGGCACAGGCATCTATCTACCTGTTTGGCCATTTCTTTAGCCATCTCTTCTGGAGATGAGATGTTTTTTCCATTTCTTAAGGATTAAACTACACAAATTATATCTGAGAACATAAATGAAATGTTTCTATATCAGTACTAGAAAAAATAAGGTAACTTTATAAGCACCTGCAGTTTTAGAAATTTTATAATTAAGGAAAATGACAGAGTATCACATTTTTTTGATGAAACTTCTGCTAGTCTACGTACAAGGCTGAAACACTTTGCTAAAGTAGAATAAAAGAACAAACAACTCTGAGAGCACAGAACTAGTAAGATTTCCATTCTTAGGATTTTATTAAATATGTGTATTCAGTTGTAACTGTATCTGTTTAATATATGGGTATCTTCAGTAATTTGACAACTTAAACTCATTTTTTTTCTACAGTTTCTTCAGCATAAAGGACCATTGCAAGAATGACCTCTATGGACCCCAGGAAAAAACAGCCGCAGTCTGCTTGAGTATCCAAGGTGCCGGAAGGTTGAAGTCGGGAGTGAGATGTGCTCTTGTTTGCAGGAATGTTGCTTCTCTTGGCTGCTTTCCTCTCTAGTGATACAACAACATTCATTTCTAGGCTTGATTCCAAGCTTAGCAGCTTCTTAAAAAACCCACAAATAGAGCAAGTTTTTGCTCATGCTTAGGAGTGGATGTTGGAGACAAACACTTAAAGATAGGAACCTACTTAGATTCCACTTGGACATGTAAAAATCTTACTTTTGCATGGAGGCCTTGTGTAAGTTTCTATTATATATACACAAACACTTTGGTGGAGGGAAGGATGTGTTCAATTGATGGTCTTTATGCAGTGTCTGTTATTTTTACTTTTACAGAAGAGGAACCAAAGAGACCTTGAAAAATTAAAGAGACAACTAATAAATCATTGTTTGTAATTGGAGCAAACTGTCCTCCTCTAGGGAGCTGTTGGTCAGACTCCACTCCCTTAGAAGTGTGGAAATCCAGACCAATGTCTGGTATTCTTCCTTGCTTGGAGAAAAAGTTAACTTTGTTGCTTTTATGTGAGACCTCTTCCTCACCCACTTAAAGCCTCCAGGTAGCAAGGGTATTTTTAACATTATTATTATATTGCAACGGTTTTTAGATTATTTCAGCTGTTGAACCAGCTCCAGGTCTACATACCTTGTGCCTTATTTTGGTACATGTTTAGAGAGACTGCTTTGAGAATCACATCAGATGGCATTTCATTCTTGAAAAAGTTCCATGATCTGAAAATTCTTAATTTAAGGGGCCGAGATTAGCACGTACTTCCCTTAAAACTTTGAATTTTCCTTTCTAGAATTGATCTGACATTGCCCAGATTTTGATATTAGTTTTTATTTTCAAAATTCTGAGTTGATGTAGTTATACAAATTCATCAACTGTGGCAATCTGTTTTTACCGAAAGATAAAACATTCTAGTGCTTTATGTGGGTAGGTGAGGAATAAATCTGAGAAATATGCTAGAAAGAAGTTGGAAGAACCAGGGACAGAAACAACAACAAAACCATTGCCCTAAGATCAGGAAGCCAGTGATTGCTCCAGCCATTTCTCCCAATCCCTCTCCCAGGGAGCAAGTGTTAGCTTACAGAACCCTGGTCTATCTCACAGCCTCTTTCTTCTCCAACTAGCACTTGCTATTGGGACATAGTAACAGAAAACGAGTGATGCAGGGTGGAGATGTCTAATTTTGTAAGCAGAAAACTCCAGCATTAGATATCGAAATTTATAAGGGAAAAAACGAGGCTAAGAGATGGAACACCCTGCTCCCCTTAATGAATAAATACGAGAAATGCAGCAGTTTTCCTCATTCTCCACATTCTTATAGTTGCCTGAGCTTGCTCTTGCCACTTGTCTGAATCATACAAAGTTTATTTGTCACCCATTTGGGTGGGACCGATGCATTGGTATATTATATGAAGACTTTCTGTTATACTGACATATATAAAGAGAATGCTGATGAGTATAGATAGAACAAATATTATAGAGAAACATGTTAATTATTTACATGACCCTCATCTAAAATATGAAGTTGGTACAAGACCAATAGCTTTTCTTTTGTTGCTTGTCACAGTGATTGATGTATGGTATATTCTAGTAACTGCCATGACGAAAGTTACATAAAGTTGTCTAATCATGTTTCAAATACAAAGTAGACAAGTAAAGCTCATTCAGCTCTGTGACACACTGGCCGATGGAGGGGTTTGTTATTTTACTAGTGCTGGGTAAGGAATCGGGTTGTTATTAGAAGAGGTGCCAAAACACGCAAAAGTTTCTAACTTGTGTGCTGAGCTCTGGAAGCCTAGTGCTTCATAAAGAAGCTATCTGAAATATGCTAAACATAATTGCTGAAGTATTAAAAGTCAAAGCAATTTCTGGAAACTATAAGGGTTACTTTTATGTTATAGTGAATTATTGATTTTAATTTTTGTCATTGTTTCTCATAGTTTATCATTTTCAATATGTTTTAAAGTCACATGTTGAAAGTCATTACATGCCTGCTGTTATGAGTGGGTCTTTATCCAATGTGGTGGTTTGGATGAGCATGGCCCCTATAGGCTCATATATTTGAATACTGGTCCCGAATTGTTGAAAGCATTTGGAAAGGATTAGGAGGTCTGGCTCACTGACGGTGAGCTCTGGGGTTTCTAAAGACGCTCCACTTTGAGTCTTTCTATTTTCTCTCCCATTTCTGGTACAACTGTAAGCTCTACATTACCGCTCCAATGCTGTGACTGCCAGCTGCTGCGTTTCCTCTATGAAGATTTTCATGGACTCTAGTTCTTTGTAATTGTAAGCCTCAAACCCTTTCTTCTTTAAGTTGCCTTGGTCATGATGTTTTTCTGCAACAACAGAGAAGTAACTAAGATACAAGATATATGTATTTGTATATGTGTCTTTATGATGCTTATGATTAAACCCTGGGTTGTACACATACTACACAAACCAATGATCCAACCCATACACCATTCTGTGTGTGTGCTTGTGTGCACGTGTATTTATATGTGCGTGCGTGTGGTATGCATAAATGTATATGTGAATGAGCACATATGCAGGCTATGGGAGAGGCTGGGTTTTCTGCTCTGACTCTCACCATCCTGATCCCTTGATACAGTGTCTTTCATTGCATGTGGAATTAGGTGGGCAACTAGCAAGCCCCTGTGATTCTCCTTACACAACAACACTGCTTAACTCCATGTTTGACATTCACAGTTCTAGGAACTTGAACTCAAATACTCACGCTTACAGAGCAATGGTCTTACCTCTGAGCCCTCTCCCCAGCTCATGATCATGTATTTTTATAGGCAAGACACTTAATATCAAACTTAATCTCACTAAAATCCTGCAATTTGAGTTTTATCCTACCTTGTAGGTGAGTAAATCCTCTGGTGCATAGATAGAACAGTCATGCAGAACTGAGTGTGCCTCAGCCTATATCCATCTTCTAGCTACTATGCCTTGACAGACTTGGGATTAATCATTTTAGTTTTGTTTTAAAATTTTGTACTTATTATTTGTGTGTGTGCATTTGTGTGAGCTTGTGTGTGTGTGTGTGTGAGTGTGCATGTGCGTGTGTGTGCACCTGTGAGTCTGGCTGGAACAGTGGGTTAGAGCTCCTGAACCTGAATGAAAGGCACACTTGTGCCTCACTCAGTGTGGGTGCATCACTCAGCTGCGAGCGGAATGCTGCATCACTCAGCTGCGAGCGGAATGCTGCCTCACTCAGCTGCGAGCGGAATGCTGCATCTCCTGATGAGGAGAAAACAGTCTTGACCACTAAGCCATCTTTCCACCCCAAGGTTAACTATTTCTTAATCAGATTTTTTTTCTTAATTTGACCTTTGCATTGTTTTATTTTCTGTATGATAAATTAACCAGCATCTCAGATTTCTTTATAACCCTTTGGCCTCTATGACTCCCCCTTTCCACATATTAAGTACTGGCATGAATGAATATTCAGCAAATTCCTAGGGAAGCAAAGTTTTGTAGTGACTTACTTATGGTATTTATAAATCACAATTTTATGAGTAGAAAAAAAGGTTTCAAAGAATGACACATGCTGGAGAGGTTGTGGAGAAAGGGGAAACCTCCTCCATTGCTAGTGGGAGTGAAAACTTGTGTAACCACTTTGGAAATCAATCTGGCACTTTCTCAGACAATTAGGAATAGTGCTACCTCAAGATCCAGCTATACCACTCCTAGGCATATATCCAAAAGATGCTCAAGTATACAAGAACATTTGCTCAACCATGTTTGTAGCAGCTTTATTCATAATAGCCAGTGCCTGGAACAACCCAGATGTCCTTAACAGAGAATGGATACAGAAAGTGTGGCACATTTACTCAATGGAATACTACTCAGAAATTAAAAACAAGGAAATCATGAAATTTGCAGGCAAATGGTAGGCACTAGAAAAAAAATCATCCTGAGTGAGGTATCCCAGAAGCAGAAAGACACACATGATATATACTCACTTATAAATGGATATTAGCAATATAATATAGGATAAACATGCTAAAATCTGTACACCTAAAGAAGCTAAACAACAAGGAGGACCCCAGAGAAGAGGCTGAAACCTTGCTCAAAATGGCAAATAGGATAGACATTGGAAGTAGGAGAAGACAAGGAACAACACAGGAGCCTTCCACAGGGGACCTCTGAAAGACTCTACCCACCAGGGTATCGAAGAAGACACAGACTCACAGCCAAACTTTGAGCAGAGTGCCAGAAACATTATGGAAGAAGAGGGAGGTAGAAAGATCTGGAAGTGAGAGGAGCTCCACAAAGAGAACAAAAGAGCCAATAAACCCAGGCCCAGGGGCTCTTGCAGAGAATGATACTCCAAGGCCCATGCATTGAGAGGACCTAGAACCCCTGCTCAGAGGAAGCCCATTGGCTGCTCAGTTTCCAAGTGAGAGTTACTAGTGAGTAGGGAGTACAGGAGCTCTCTCTGACATGAACTCAGTGGCAGGCTCTTTGATCACCAACCCCAGGGGTTTACAGACCACAGAGGAAGCTGATGCAGCCAGCCTTCAGAAAGAAGGGGAAGAGGTACTCCCCTATCAGGGGCTAGGGAAAAGGTATAGGGGGAGAAGAGGGAGGGTGAGTGAGAACAGGAGGAGATTAGGGAGGGGCTACAGCAGGGATATAAAGTGAATAAATTGTAATAAATAAAAAGAAAAGATTTCGTATTTTAGGGGATGTGATAAAGTGTCTTTGCAAAATTTCCAATGTTGAGAAAAAGAGTTTCATTGTATCGTGAGGAATCCACAGGGATAGCACCCCTTCTTTGATCTTCTCCTGTCCTTTCCACCTGCTCCTTTTCCTTCACTGAGACTCACAGTTGTATAACATTTCCCAGTGTTCTTACAAACATTTATATATGCATACGGTGGATTCAAGATGCCTGCTCATCCAAAAACTGTGTCCATTTGTGAGGACCGAGATGCAGGACTACAACATGTCTTGTTTGGTACCTGATTGTTTTTGGCATATTTGCAGAACAGTGTTGCTTCCAAACTGCATGAAAGTGAATCAACAATTCCAAGTCATTGTGCTCACTATGAGAAGCCCAGCAGCCACTGACTCCAATGTTTTGCTCTTAGGACACTGCAGGGGATTTGGGAAGGAGGCTTTTGATGTGAAGCTGCATGGAGATGAAGTACGGACAGTGTTTATACAGCTGCTGGCAACCTTAGAAAGTCTGCTCTGGGAATAAACTTTAAGAGGAAAGTAACAAAGCAGACATTTCCCTTAGTTTAAGCATCATTGTATGGTAACCAGACTTGATACTTTCTTTCCTTCATCAATTAACTATACATTTCATGTGAAAATTCATTTTGCTGCACTATGTCAGAAGAGACTCTTGATCTCTACATCTCTCCCTGGAAGATACTAGGTATTCCCTGTAAATTCTTTTGTGTGATTTTAAAACCACCACAATAAGGGTATGTGCTTGTAAGTACATGCCTACAGACATACACCAATAAAGGCTTTTTGCTGGATTTATTACTTGATGTGGCCATTACAAATCAATTGTGATTTTGAATAAATCTTGTTGATTCATCTGCAGATTTCTGATCAGAACTCAAATAAGCTCTTTCTTCATTTCAGTTTCCCAGTTATTGCTGGTGTTGCTGAGTTAGTCTTCTGGCAGGATGGTGAGAAAGGAAGGAAAAAATATGGAGAGGAACGGGGAAACAGAGGCAGGGGAGCAGGGAAAGAACTTGAAGGGAAGGGCGGTAGGGAAGGATGAAAAGGGAAAGGAAAGAGTTTAGGAAGGCGAGGAGAAGGCTGGTTAATGTTTGTCCTTGAAGGACAGGTGCTCCAAAACTGGCATGGTCATGCTCCACAGAGTCATCCCAGCACGCAGGTGGGACAGATTGAATGGTTGTGAGTTTGAGGTCAGCCTGGGGGCATGCACTGTATTAAGGAAAATGAAAACAGGATAAATGAGGGCCTGATGTATAGCTCAGTGCTAAGCATTGCTTAGCATATGCAAGGCTGTTTAATGACCAGCATCTCAAACTAGACTAACAAATAATACATCACCAGATGGACTAGGACAGGATATAGAGAAAGAAGAAACATCAGCATGAATAAAAGAAAAATAGAACTGAAATATGGTAGTTCCAAATACTCATGAAGCTAAGACCAGGTCAAATTGAAATAGCCCTGGAGAAAGTAAGATTTCTATAGTAGTCTCATGAACGAACATGTCTTAAATATGCCAGTATATCTGTAATACATTTGGCTGACGGCTGATACTTGAGTAGTGACTTAGAGTGCTGGCTTGGCTCAAAGAATGATCCAAATGTCACCTTTAATATCTGCTAGAAACAACTAAATATTCAAGTAAGAAGTTGGAAGAGTATAAATGTTTTTTACATGCCATAGTTTTGTTCTAGAAATGCCTTCTCTTTTTATCTGGTCTTAGTATTTAGCAAATTGTCCTTAAAGTAACATAATTGCACTTTTGTACTATTGAATAAAGCTCAAATTATCTACAATCATAAAGTAAGAGATCCAGGAAATGGTTTGGGTGACTGGCACAGAGGAAACAGACACCAAAACATATGTAAGTCTCTTGGAAAATTATGTAACATCATGCCTGCTGTTTATTTTACTTCTAAGTTTTATTTTTAAGTTTGTAGGTAGAACACGTAATTCATCTCTCAAACATCTGTGAATATAAATATCCCAGCACATTCTTAACTCCGTGAATACATGATTTCTGGAACATTCTGGCTTCACATTTCATCTGTGCTCTCTTTTTCTATAACCACTTATAAATTCAAAGAAGAATCTCAAATGCTACCTTGAAGGGAGGAAATCTGACTTGTGTTAAACACCATTTGAATTGTGACAGCCTAATTGAACTATATGAAAGTGAGAACAAAATGATCAGCACTTTCATTAGATCTGAGCTTTTATAGAATGTTTCTGTGGAAAACCTTTCCACATCTGAACTTTGATTGACCTGTAAGCCTTCAGAAACCAAGTTATTCAATAATGTTTGAACAATCTCAGTGTCAATAGAATGGAACTTTGATTCCTTACTCTGGCACTCTTAGCAAGCAGGTGTCTCTGTTTTCTATTTTAGTTTGATTAAATGTTCTAAAATAATATTATTTAAGTGGATACTGGTGTATACCATATGTGAAAACTTCAATGGTTGGTTGGTTTATGTATGTATGTATATATGTATGTATGTATGTATGTATGTATATATATATGTATGTATGTATTTATGTATTTATTTATATTATTTCCAAAAGGATGACAACTTAATTGGTATGTTGCTTTATAGCTACTAGCTAGAAGATTTTAGTTTGAGTGGTGAGTTCAAGCTGTTAACACTTTTGTGGTGGGCCGGGTCATAGCTGCTTTGGCGGCTATTTGTACTGCTAGTCTCAGCACAGGAAGAGAAGTTTTTTCCAGGCCTTCCATTGGAGACAGGGAAGGATTTGCAAGTCCATTCGCCTTTTGTTTAGTGACAGCAGGTGGGAGAGCTTGTTAGAAATCTCAACTCTGCCTCACTTCCTTGTAAAAATTAACCCCTTGTGTAAACCGTTTGTATAAATAAACAAGGCTGGCTGGTCTCGTGGCTTTTCGGGTAAAGAGTTTATTGACGCTATAGGGCTCATTGGAGCCACGAGCAAGCAGCCAGAAGCCTCTCGGAACACAATATGTGTAGTGTACATTATTAATTTCAATCCTCACTCCCGACTCAGAACCCTGTTCTACTCTGCTGGCGGGCTCCGGCACACTTTCATCAGACAGGATTAAGTGACTCACAGCTGACAAGGAATCTTTAGATTTCCCTTTCATTCAGGATGTAACAGGCTTCCAGGCTTCTGGAATGAAGGGACTTATTAGTGTGAGATTGTCTCCAAGTGATTACCACTGAACAAGATGACTCCTGAGGGAACTGGGTGCAAATGTCCACTCTCCACTCCTTTGAGTTCAATTTAAATATGTGACATTCTGAATCACTTGGAGTTGAGTTTAAATAATTTTTGCAGACAGGTAACAATGACAAATATCTGTGCATTCCATCACAGGGTAAAATCAGGTGGCTTTAGGTCAGAGGACACTTACCTGGACAGAGTAGATGATCTTCTGCAAATGTTGTAGATGTAATATGAGCTGGCAGCAATACATTTTTTTTAAATTCGTATACACTGAAGGACCAGGCTGATGATGGGATAATTTTTCAATATGAACTTCTAAAATAACAATGCTAGATATATATGCTTACATAACCATGCCCAGAAATGATGAGACAATTCTACTCATATTTCATTAGGCAAATAGATTTGCTTCCTCTACCTATTAAAGTGCAGAAAAACTACGAAGAAGGTAGAAGGAAAATCAGAATTTGTGAACATTCCTAATAACCAACACAAAGATCAAACTGGACCTTCAGGTTATAGATTGAGTACCTGGATCCTTCACTTCATTACAAGAAAATACTTAACAGCCTGCTGAGATCACTGTGCTCGACACAATTTTTACTCTCAATTGAGCAGAGAGAATACAGTCTCCCTTAGCTGAGATTGCTGAAGTGAAGTATGTTAAAGTTCATATTAATTTTTACATTTCTTCTTGAACAGCAGAAATCATAAAGTTAAAATATAGAAATAAAATGGAAATGGCTACACTGACACATTTCATTATCTTCGTGTTCTGGTTCACCTTACTCTTGCCTTGGTCTTCACAGATAACCATTTTTTAAGTAGTTTATTTATTTTCATATTAATCACAGGTTATGTGCTTTGTATCCCAGCTGTAGCTCCCTCCCTCATTCCCTCCCACTCTCCCCATTCCTCCCTGGCCCCCTCCAA
>CM053755.1:4065546-4098910 GCA_028658305.1 Pachyuromys duprasi
CAGAAAGAAACATATGGTATATACTCACTTATATAGACCTATAGGATAGGAAGGTCATGCTGCAATCTACACAGCTAGGGAAGATATACAAGAAGGAGGACCCAGGTTGGTATGATCAATGCTCATTTAGATGAACAAATGGGATGGACATTGAATGGAGGAGGAAACAAGCAACAGGACAGGAGCATACCAAAGAGGGCCTCTGAAAGAATCAGTATAGCAATGTATCAAAGCAGATATTAAGACTCACAACCAAGCCTTTGGCAGAGGGCGAGAAGTAATAATAAAAATGGGGGAAGTTAGTAAGAATTGGGGAGAACAAGAGCTCCACAAAGACCAAACTGGGCAGGGCACAGGGGTCTTATACGAGACAGTTTCTCCAACCAAGGACCATATATGGATTTGGCCTAGAACCCCCACTCAGATGTGGCCCATGGTAGCTCGGTGTCCAATTGAAGACCCTAGTAAGGGGAACAGGGACTGTTTCAGTTATGAACTTCATGGCTGGCTCTTTGACCCTCCCCCATACACTCCAGGGAGTAACAACCTGGCTAGATCCCAGGGGAGGACATTGCAGCCAGCCCTGAGAAGACAAGATGATCTGGGGTCGGATGGAAGGGGAGGAGGTCCTCCCCAGTCAGTGGACTTGGAGGGGGCGGGGAGGAAATGAGGGAGGGATGTGGAGAGTGGGAGGGAATGAGGGAGGGGGCTACACCTGGGATGCAAAGTATCTAACCTGTGATTGATATAAAAATAAATAAATTACATTTAAAAAAATAAGAAAGAGCTGGAGTGTACAGGGGCTCCAAAAGAAGACCAACAGAGCCATAAAATTAATCATTAAATGAGACATAAATATTCAAAATTTGCCATATTATGATGTCCTTCATCAGAAATAAAGCTTAAGCAAATAAATAAAAGCTTTATAGAAAATTCCATCTTATGCCTACAATATTGATGAAAATTGTAAAGTTCTATAATACTCAGTGTTGATATAGTTGGATTTTTATGAATCATTATAAGTGGAGACAAACATTATATAATACTTCTCTAAGCGAATTTTATGATACCAAAATGTCAACGTGAGTATACTCACGACTCATAAATGCCTTTCCTAATCATATATCCTAAATTAATCCAAAAGTTCTTGTAAGAGTTGGACACCTAAATGCAACTACAGTTTCTATCAAAAAACAAACTCTTTTCATATATAAAATATTAAATATATAAAAACTATATTAGGCTATATTAGATGAATTTTAACTATATATAAGATAAATTTCACTTGTATATTTTAAGTAAAACTAATTGAACTCTTTATGAATATATGAATACATTTATATTATCATTAGAAATGTGGAAAAAATAAACATGTCCACTCATGATAGGTCATGATAGAACTATAGAGAAGGTAGTTGATTTACAAAGAAAGTCATGATCCATAGAATTCCTTTTATATAGTGGAGAGGGTGGTATCAGAGAAGAGTATATAGGAAGCTTCAGAATCATTGATGCTGTTTGACTTATTTAGCCCAACAGTGTTTTAGTCTTTACATGTCTGTGTGGTTGTTTTCAGGTACAAGCTTGATTGGACTCTTGGGTACATACATGGCAAATGTCATGCTGGGTATTTCTGTGTTTCTCAGTGAGACTAAAACCTGAAGAAGATCCATCAATTTGGAGAAAACTAACCTTTGTAACTCAGCATCATCCTACATCTCCAGGATACACAGGATATTTGCCTTTCTTAGTTCTAGGACTTAGTAACTTCTGCCGTTCCATGTGACAGTTTCCAGACCATAATCATGTCTGCCAAGTGTTATAATTTACCTATCTACAAATCATCTGTTTGACTACATCATCAATTCTGTTTCTCCAGATGTATCTAATACCTATTATCTGGAATTAAAATATATCTAGTACGATTTAATTCAGAGCCCATAAAACTAATACATTAAGCAAAATCTGTCATTTGTTTTCATGAACAGTACATGATTTTTTGTTGTTATTGGTTTTGTTTGTTTGTTAGTTTTTAAGGCAGAATCTGTCTTCATAGCTTGGCCTGTTCTAGAACTCACTATATACACCAGCCTCGTCTTGACCTCACAGAGGTCTACGTATCTTTGTCTGAGTGCTAGGATTAAAGGGATGTTCCACCATGCTCTGTGTTTTCCTTTATGTCTGTCAAGAAAGGTTTAAAACTTAATTTAAATCATAATCTGTACATTTTATTGTGTTTTCCTAACAATTTGTTCTTGTTTGTGAAAATAGAATTCTTTAAATTATTGTTTCATTGTTCACAATTTGATAAAGAACTGATAAAATTCATGAACTTGGTCTCCCCCCTTGATCACCTAACCTTCTTCCATTCAAGTTAGATAGGGTGTAACTACAATAGCATTTGATCTTCTTTAGAAGGGATTCTATAGTTAAAAAAGATGAAAGTATTTGCTACTGTTCCTCAATTTTATTTCAATCAATCATAACAAAGGTATTGGTTATTTGAATTTTAAAATAAAGTTCATAACCAATGCTACCTTACGTGTTGCATATAAAAATATGCATGAAACTTTGATTATTTTCCACTTTGAATATTATATTTGTTTATACTGTAGATATCAATAGAGATGGTAATAAAATATGGATAGGAAAATTTTTAGTTACATTAAAATGTATGTTTTGTGTTATAGTATGAAACTAGTTGAGGTTAGGTTGTCTTTAATTTCTTTGTTGGAAACAAAACAAAATTCTTTCAGAAAAGTAAAAATGTTCATAAAACATCCAATGCTTTTAATATTTTCTAATTATGTATTACTGGTTGAACAAGGAGATAACACAGGAATTTTCCTTCTGTTACTGAGGAATTTAATAAGCTTTATCCTCTCTGGTTTCGGAAATATCCTTGCTGTCTTTGGACTTGTTTTTACAGTATATTTAAAAGTAATGTTAAATTATCCACCTTGTAATGGAGACGCCATAAATTTAGTACCTCTGTTATGTAACAAAACCTATTTGGACTTTCTGCATTCCCTTGAGATAAAATTGGTTCTACTTGAATATTTTTACACCTAATTTACATTGAACTGTACCATAATCTTATGGCAAATTAACTTCCAAAATGTCGTGAAGATATGGAGATTAGGTGAGAACTGAAATGACAAGGAAGCCAAGAGGCACTGTGTCCCGCTCTGTCTCTAAACTGTATGTCTTAGCATTTCTCCTGAGGAAAGTGATTGTATGGAGTAATTTTAAGCTCAATTTCACTTTCATTTAGTGTCCAAATTCTACACAGAATCACTGATTTTAATGTATGTAAGTAGAATCACTCACGTTTATGCTTTCATTGTAATTGCTCTTTGATTTTAAAATTTAGAATATTACTATAAAACCATTCAGACATTAAAATTTTAAGAAATAAGCCTTTCCCGCAGCCATGATTGGAAAAGCTACAAGAAGACTAGGCACGTACTCTCATATCAAGGTTGGAAAAGGGAACCCAACAGAAGGGAGAGGGTCCCATGAGCAGGCAAAAGAGTCAGAGATATGTCCCCATTCCCACTATTAGGAGTCCCACAAGAAAACCAAGCTACACAGCCATAACATATGCAGAGACCCACAGCCAAACACTATGTGGAGCTTGGGGAACTCTGTGGAAAAGGGAGAGCAAGAATTGGAGGAGCCAGAGGGATCAAGGACAAGAGGAGAATATGGCCCACAGAATCAACTAACCAGGGCTCATTGGGGCTCACAGAGACTGAAGCTACAATCATGAAGTCTGTATGGATCTAAGCTAGGTAACTTGTTATGCCATGTTTGATAGATGTCTCTGGGAGACCTGCTTTTTTCTGAAGGGAAATGAAGGAGGAGTAGAACTGGATAGAAGGAATTGGGAGGAAGTTAGCAGAAACGGAGGTAGGGAAAACTGGGGTTGGAATGTAATATACGAGTGAAGATTAAATAAACAAAGTTTACAAAGA
This sequence comes from Pachyuromys duprasi, assembly GCA_028658305.1. Classification (NCBI taxonomy): domain Eukaryota; kingdom Metazoa; phylum Chordata; class Mammalia; order Rodentia; family Muridae; genus Pachyuromys; species Pachyuromys duprasi. The sequence continues at coordinate 4,069,524 of CM053755.1, forward strand.
ACATGTAGTAAATAAATAATGAGTTCTTGCCTTAAAATATGTAGCTAAGCCAGGCACGATGGTGCACACCTTTGATTTCAGCACTCAAGGAGGCAGAGGCAGGCAGATGGCTGAGTGCAAAGTCAGTCTGGTCTACAAATCAAGTCCAGTATGGCGAGGCCTACACAGAAAAATCCTGTCTCAAACAAACAAACAAACAAATGTATGAAAAGAACAAAGAAAAGAAAAAGATTTGTAACCAAAACTTTCCAGAACAACTAACCTGAATCTGTATTATTCTTAGCAATCATCCATTATGATTTGGTTGAGTATTTATCAGTAATCTTAGAGAGCTTACACACCGTAGGAAAGATGTTCTGACATACTTCTTGCTTGCTTATGGCCTGGATCCATTTTTTTTTCTTGACAACTTTGGACCCAGTCCTGTGAAATGGTCACATCAGGAAAAACAGCATCTCAACCAAATTTTTCATTTGGGATAGTAAAGGTGTCCAACTTCTGTCAGAAACAAGGCCTTTCTAGAGGTCAAGTGATTATGTTACATCTCCCAACTTTTCTACAATTGAGAAGTGCATGGAAGCAAACATAAATGAGCTAGTGGATATATTTTCTGATTACTTCAATGCAGATGGGACTGGCCAGTTGGAATAGAGCCTCCACCTTTATTCAGTGATTAAAGAAATAGAAATGTTCTCTTCCTCAGCTTGGAATCTATTCCCGGAGAGGTGAATAGCATGTGAGAAACCGATGCTCTATTGTACGTACAGACCTAGACTTTCCTTTTCTTATAGTTTGCAGTAAATTATGGATTGGGGTGATTAAGTTGTATATGATCATTTATTAATAGAGGCATAATTTCAGATTTGCTGTAATTTCTTTTAGCTTCATACAATAGCAGTGAGATTCATGTGGTGGTGAAAGCTCACAGGCTGTACTCACCTCAAGGCCAATGGAACAAGCTAATGGGATGATTCTGGTAAAACATTTAGCTCTGTGCTTGATTATTTAATAATCATCAAGTGCTGCTTTGGCTATTTTTTGGGGGGGGGTCTACATTGCAACACAACACACTTCTTTCCATTCTTTCCTACATTTTCTCTCCCTTCACTTCTTCCTTTCTTTGTCCATGCTCGTCCATGCTCATGCCCTTGCTTTTTCTCTCCCTTCAGACTTTTTTGTCTGTCTTGTAGAAGGCTATGGGGAAGAAATGAAAGTTAGGGGAAGAATGCAGGAGGCCTCTAAGTACTGATTTGCATAACGATCCTGTTTTCACCAGACTTTTTATTCACTTAGAGTATCTTCCTCTTTTCTGTCAGAGGAATTTCTAGATGAATTGGTGTGCTAGGAAATGACCTATTGTTTTATGAGGCCAATTGTGCTTATCTCTTGTTACCTCCACTTTTACTATTATTATTATCTATAACCTGTTCACTCTGTGTCCTGTTGAAGCCCCTCCCTTATCTCCTCCCAGTCCTATGCTTCCTCCTACTTCTCCCATTCTCTTCCCCTACTCCACTGAAAGGGGAAGTTCTCTTCTCCTACTGTCTGACCCTAGCCGGCCAGGTCTCATCTGGACTGCCTGTATCTTCTTCCTGTGTGGGCTGGCAAGGTTTCTCCGCCAGCAGAAGTCACCTCTACTTTCAGCTGTTCTCATTAGTAATACGGAATCATACCATGGGAATTAGCAAACATTGAAAAGAAAGCTAGTGGTCACTCCTTTATCATCAGTGCCTCCTGTATTTGCTTGTAGGGTACTCTGGGTATAAAATGGCACCATGAGACGTTGCTTTTGCTGATAGAACTTACTTAAGGAGAAGATAGCAAAACAAACAAACAAACAAACAAAAAAAACTTTCATGAGGAAACACTGCATGTCAGAATTACTATTCTAAGAACTCACAATGTCTGCAGCTCTTTTTAATATGTTTAAAGATATTTTTAAAGAATACTGTTAATTATATTTAATATAAGATAAACTAAGGCTCAGATTTTAAGAAAGCATCAATAAAGAAAATCAAATACAAAGGCAGATCATTGACTGCCATAGAACTAGCCATGTGTAGACATCTTTTGCTAATGTTGACAGTGCTGCAGAGAGAATGATTGCCACAGAATGTTTCCTACTTGAAAATACTTCCAGTCCATTCCAGTTTACAGCACAGTTTTGTTCAGTAGATACCTGTGTACTTGGTCATTTTGCAAAGTGCACAGCTCCAAGTAACTCTGCTTCTCTTGTTCAGGGTCTGACCAGCACACTGCTGACAGCTGTTTCAGTCTGGCGATTGAGGAGAGCTTGGCTCATATGCATGCTGTGGTTTATGGGTAATGGGGGAAATGGTTTTTGAACTCTCAGGAATGATATAAATTTGTATTCTTTTCATTGTTTGCATTTCGTTACAAGCTGGCAACACACCAACAGTACTTACTTGCTGCTCACAGTTTTTGAATAAGTGTTTCTTGGGAAACTTTAGGCTCTAGGTAACTTGTTAATCACTCCAGCACTCATGAGTGTAATATTACCTAAGAATGATTATCTGCAACAATAAAATAATGTAGTAGCAAACATAAACTTGGCAGAAAAGCATTGCAAGTAGAAATTTTACAGTTAAAATACAAATATCAGGGCTTATACAAAGTGATGGGAGAGTCCATAGGCAGATGAAGTTTATAATGACAGCGGCTTCCCCTGAAAACACTCAGCAGTAGCTTTAGTTCCTGCTTACCATCAACCAGTGGGCTGAAACCCAGATCCTGCGCCTATTGGTAAGGGGTTAAAATGTCTCAAAAATGAAGACACACATTAGATTTCTGAGCAAGAGTCACCCACTGATATGAAGAGACATAAAGCACAAACTGGTTCTCCATTACCTCTGAGTATTTCTGCAGACAAACTCCATTTTATTTGCAAATCTGAAAATTTGTGACTTTTAGTTATCATGAAAATCATCTACTCAGCCCACTTACATCTCACAAGACAACAATTATCTGTATTTGATTGTTACAAAACATTAAGCTTGCAATGAAAAAACCAACTAAGTTTTTAGTATTAGAATATTAGCTACTTTAGTTAGTCTTTGGTTCTCATTTTTACTGCATTTAGAAAGTACAGATTAGTGTGCTTTAGAGTCATAAACAATGTGACTGACATTTCACAACTGGACAGGAATGAGTTACATCCTGTAGTTTTACAACACAGGATCTGAATGCTCATGATCCATCCATGATATCATGCCATTGACACTAATAGCAGAAGTTGATGGACAGAAAGCCACCATCATTAACAATTCAAACACCTGACAGGTATTCTTTTGATTATACAAACTGTTAATTTGTTACACTAGAGAAGATGAGAATTTTTTTTTCCATCAAGGTAGAGAGATAGTCATAAATATTCTAGGCCTTGAGGAAAGATACCTGCCAAGGATATAATTTAAAATGCAAACATTTAAAGCTGCAAAACCATACTGTGCTTATGTGCCAAATGAAAAAAACAAGTATCAGGTCAGATATAGCCCATGGGTAATAGCTGTATGTGTAGATAAAACATCTTGAAAGATGAGGTAAAAGCACAGTTTTCACAAGTCTAGTTCTAAATCCATGGTCAGTGAGCACTCTTTTTTTCATACAAATGATCGTGGGAAGTGAAAATTAAAACACCGAGATATCATTTCATCTTCACCAGAATAACTAAGATCAACGAAATGACCAGCAATAAATGTTGTAAGGGTTATGAAGAGAGAAGAACCCTCATTCGCTTACGATGGGGATGGAAATTTGTGCCGTCACTCTGGAAATGGTTCCACTCTTAGTATGAAGAATCCTTAAGGAAAAACCAAACTTAAAAGCAAATCTACCATAAGACCCAGATATCTCACTTCTTGGTACGTGCCCAGAGGACTTAACATCCTACTCCACAGATACACGCTAAGCAGTTTTTATAGTTGTCCTATTCACCATAGTCAGCAAATGGAAATAACCTAAATGTGCTTCAACTGACAAATAGATAACATAAATGAGGCATATATACACAATGGAATACTCAGCCCTAAAGAAAAAGAAACGCATGACAGTTGCAGGTAAATGGGTAGTCTCAGAGAAGGTTATGTTGAATGAGGTGAGCCAGGCCACAAAGGTTAATGGTGTACATTCTTTCACACAGGCAGATCATAGCTCCAAGTCTTTCAGATATAAGTATACAACAAGACTACGTACAAAAACCAGGAAAATATGAAGGAACCAACAGTGTAAGAGAGATTAAGAGTGGAATAGCAAGATACAGGTAATGTGAACTGGGAAATGAGAAAGTGGGGAGGGGACTCCAACTGAGGAGAGGGGAGGGACATCAATATAGAAAAGGAGGGACTATGGACAAGCAGCACCAAGGTTGTTTGATAGTGCCTCAAGGAATTGCATGGTTTTACCTGTATCTAAAGATGTACACACAGATAAATCTATTTCAAAGGAAACCACTTGAGTGGATAACATTCTCCATAAATACCATATACTAATTAAAAACCATGGTACCATGCATAAAACCCTCCTCTCAAATGGTCGGCTAAGGTGGTGATACCCAAACAATATAGCTTATTGACATGCCCCGGGGTTGCCTGTCAGAGGTGGAAGGCAAGTCCCCCTTGTTGAAGATAGCACATTAGGGCACAGGACTAAGATGGTTTTAGCTGGATTCTACCTGGAAGCTTCCTTCCTATGGTCTTGCTTTCACGATACTAGAAAATACTGTGTCACTGGAGAGGAGAAGCTGTCTAGTCTGTATCACTCATGGAATGCAGCCATGACCAGCACGGCAAGATCTAAATTTTCTTAAAGTTGTCATATTTTTCATTGTCTACATGCATTTTGATACCAGCTTTTATATATTTATATATAAGTGTATAATAATGACATAACTGACATAATAAATCATATACATTCATCATATGTACAGTATATTTTTATAAATGTGAATATACATCAGGTTTTACATATACCTTTAGTATTGCTATTTTTTTCAAATAATTTATAATTAGAAACTTCAGTATAAGCTTCTTTGTAATTCAGTGTGTTTTATTAAATACAAGAATGTTGCCAAATGTGACTCCCCACAGCGTGTTTTCTGAGTAGCATATTATTCCTAATCTCTCGCTTCTCACCTGACGACTGAGCAGCAGGTGGCTTTAGCCATCTTCACAGTCCTGTGGCTCCTCCATGGAAGTCATACGGCCAAGGTGCTGACTTAAGCTAGCGCATGTAAGATTACCATGTGGTTCAAGATCGTGCTTAGAATATTTTGTCTCTTAGTAAGATTCGTAAGAGAGATATTACTGCAGTTAGCGGTTTCCCACTAAGCTCTTTGCTCCACTCTGAGAGAGATTTGCTGTCTTCCACAGCATTAATCATTCCACGTCTCGTGTAGACAGTTTCATCATCAAGTGAAATGATAGTTATACAGCATACACATCGTGATGAGATGCCATGAAATTCTAGGCAAATAAGCTTTTGCTGCCTCTAGGGCTTATTTTTTAAATATTTATTTATTAATGTACAGTGTTCTGTCTACACATCAGAAGAGGGCATCAGATCTCATTATAGATGGTTATGAGCTGCCATATTAATGGGAATTGAACTCAGGACCTGTGGAAGGGCAGCCAGCACTCTTAACCTCTGAGCCAACAATCTAGTCCTTCACAGAATTAATTTATAGCTGGATTATTCCCCAAAGTCTAGAAGGAAGATTAGCAAATATTTGGTGAAATTAAGGTTTGTAGTCAGTCCTGATGAGTCCTGAAAGACAAGGGTCAGAGGGAAAGGGAGGAGGACCTCCCCTATCAGTGGACTTGGGGAGGGGAATGGGAGGACAAGAGGGAGAAAGGGTGAGATTGGGAGGGGATAAGGGACGGGGCTACGCCCGGGATACAAAGTGAATAAATTTTAATAAAAAATTTAAAAAATATTTGCTAAGTGTTTGCTGTGTGTCAAGTACTGGGGTCTATTTATCACCAAATCTTGTGAGATATGTGCTATACTTATTTTCATGAACACATGACAAAGCAGAAAAGAGAAGTTAAGCATTTGAGAGAAGTGTTCACAGCCTTGGCTTGAGCTTTGCAATGTGCTAGAGCCCAGACTGTGCAGGCAACAGCCTCTGTTTGAACCAGACTCTTCTGGTTTGTAGCTATGAAACAGTGACATTCTCTATGTCTTAGTTTCCTTAATACCCAACGCCATGTAAGGACTGTTGAAGGACTCTGTGATCCCATCACCTAGTAATGCATAAAGCAGCCTTTTGACTGTTTATGCTTAGTGTTATCTGTAGTGCAACTACAGAAGTGATCCAGTTGGACGCTGAACTTGGAGATTTCATATTCTGGATTTAAATACGGCATCGTTTTGTTCTGTGCATATTTTCCATTACACCACTTGGCCACTTCCATTCATAGAATAGCTCCTTCTGGGAAAAATTAATTTTTGCAGTAATTTATCTCATAATTCTTTACTGCTTTGTACAACATTTTCAGCCTCACAGACATGCCCTTAAGGCTCATGTGTCATCACCTAAGCTATTGTATAAGGGGCAAATGAAAGGTGTTGGGGGTGGCTCAGAGGCAGAGATAAAACTTAGCATCTGTAAGGCCCTGAATGCAATCTCAAGATAAACACAACACACACACACACACACACACACACACACACACACGCACACACACATGCACCCCCCCCCCCACATATCCACATACAAAGGGAGGGGGAAAAGAAAAGAAAAGAAGGAAAACAATTGAGAGCAGGCAGAAGCCAGGGCACAATTCCTTTACTTCAGCAGCTGGGGAACTTCTTAAGAGAATTCCCTGGAAAAGTGTAATATTTAATGGAATCCGGGTAGCCAGTGCATAAGTTTTGTGAGCTTGGGTAGGAAGGAAAGTCAAACCATTCAGCACGTTTCCCCCCTCCAACTGCATCTATAAACACCCGCTCTGTTCTGTTCTTTACACTGGACTCTCTTTCCTGGTCTCTGCAGAGTCGGGCTGTGCATTCTCTCTTGTGAGCGACCACTCTGTCTGATTCAATAAATTTTATACTAATGTAACTCTCAAGAGGATTTGGAAGCCATTAAGAATGTGCTATTTAAAAGCCTATATTGGATCTTATCACTGTTCTCTGGAACAAATTATAGTTTTAACACATTAAAATTATACCTCAAGAGGATTTTCTGAGCATTTTCTAAGCGTGGGCATTCAGGATCTTACTGAAAAAAAAAATAACAGGGGAAGTGCCAGAACAAGAAAATCACTAATGAAAGAATAATTCAGCTTTTTTCAATAGCAAGTTATCTGGTTAATTCATCAGCAAAATGGCAACAGGTTAAAGTTGCCATAATTTTCAACTGAAAGATTATTATTATTATTATTATTATATGTGTGTGTACGGGAAGGGGGCTGCACATGTATGTGTATGGTGCACATGGCGGCGTGTGTGCCACGGGGCTTGTGGGGCGGTCAGAGGACAATGTTGGAGCAGGCTTTCTTCTTCTTTTGTCTTCATGTTGGTTCTAGGAATGAAAGGCGGCTCATCGGGCTTTCATGGTAATCACCTAACATGCTAAGCCATCTTTCCTGTCTTATGTTTCACTTTTTCATATTGAGTAAAAGATGACTTCATTTAATTCCTTAGTAAATACCTACTTCAGAAAGTTAGAATCTGAACTTCTAGTTTACAGGGTAGAGAAATAAACTAAGCATACATTTTCAAAATATCTCCATTCCAAAAAGCAGCTCAAGATAAAATTACGAAGCAACTTTTGTTCTTCGTCTCTCTGCCTCCTCCTTGTTCTCTTCCTCCCTCGCTGTGTCCTCTCCTTCTCCTCTCCCGCTTCTTCCTCTTCCTGCCTCGTTTACTCTCCCATGTCTACACATCCCAGTTCTCCCGATGTGAGCACACGTGGTCTCCTCGTCTGTCACTGCCCGTAGACGTGTGACCTAAAGACAGTGTGCTTCCACTTTAGCCTCAACTCTTCCTCTCTTGTGAGGCTGCCTCCAGCTCAGCACGTGCACCATAATGAGCGCCAGCAGGCTGAATCAAATACATAATTTCTCTATTTTTACTAAAATCTGGGTCCAGAAGACAATGCCAATGTGGTGAATATTGGGACGATATTTTAAAACTCAAAGAGCCAGTTAGGAGCCCAAGAGGGCCTTTTGGACTCCTCCAGACTGCAGAGGGCAGCCTAGCCGCAGCGTAAGCCTGTGTCAGCTGCCTGGGAGAAATGACTTCACCCTGGCTGCTTTGGTGGGGATGAATATGCTCTGGATCCCGAACAGGAAAATGTACTGGTAATCATTCCTAGCAAGATTTTCCTCTTGGGAATGGCAAGCAGTTTACCCTTGCTTCCACCAGAAGTAGAGAGAAAGAAACTGTAGGTTAGTAAGATTTAGGACCAAATGACTAACTGCAGGAAGACAGGTCTGCATTGGAATATTAAATTTGTGGAACTGATCTAATTAAAAAAGGCCTTAGTGCACCAAATCAGAGACTGGTATTTAAGGTTGTCAGAGGCAGGCTGATGACAAAATACATTTTGGGCAACAATATTCTTATACTGGTTTTTAAGTATGGTCAAGTCCACCCTTAATTAAATTGACTTGTTTAGAAATAAGTATTGTAATAGATAATGAAAAAAAATCCCAAAACTCCAAAGTCATGATGTAGTTTATACAGTCAACTTATCTTTCTAAGGCTCAAACAAAATTCATGCAAAACTATTAGTCCACATGCAATTCCAAATCACTAGACAAGCTTGATGACTGAGCACCAGTTTACCTGCCCCGAGAAATGACTGTGGAAGACATTATAATAAGGTTTAAAAGTGGGCAAGACAATAAATTATAAACCCTTTTTGGGACTTAGGGGGCAGAAATCTCATTCTAGGACTTGTAGCTCCCAGGAAAAGAGGATTCAAGCACACCAGCCGGTACAGACAATGAAAACATGTGTTAGCACTGATAAAACGCAGCATAATAAGTGATAAATATTTACTGGACAGTGTCCTGAGGCTTAGCCCTGCCTTGTTCTTAGCCTAAAACATGGACAACTTCTGTGTGAAGGTAATTGGTGTTTTGTTTGTGGATAGCCCACAGTTGGCTAATGCATAAATGGTGGATGGTGCAAGCTGGCTACTACACACAAGATGTATTTGTATAGCATTTTCCATGAGCATTGATTTTTTTTTAACCTTATACAAAACTACCCATGGATATTTCTATGAGTCTTCTTCCAGTTATGTGCATGTTTTTAAAATCATCAAAGAGAAATGACTAATTTGTGTTGGCATTGATCTGTAAAAGGGAATTCACATTAGCAATGTGTTCTTAGCTTTGTAGACGTGAAAATCCTAAGATCCGAAGGTCACTTTAAGATGGGACAAGCTAAAAGCAGGAACATTTTCTCTTTTCTTTTCATTATCCCCCAAAGAAAAAAAATGTCATTTTGAGGGTGGAGGATTAGAGTATAAAATACGGACTTATAAGATAGGCACTAATGAAACATTAATGTATGCATACCTACAGGCTCATTTGTTTCAAATTGTTTTAGTAAATAAAAGTGTTGCCTAGAAGGCTGGACTTGAGCTAATTTTAAGTGTTTGGGGACACAACTTTCTGAGATGGAGTTTACTGTAAAGTTAACACAGGCTACAGAGAATAGCCCTGCAGTCTCCACAGGTGATCTAGGATGTGCTTATGTTTCCTGAAGTCTGCTATTGAACTGCTCTCGTCATTTCCTTGTCTCTTTTGGTTTTGGTTGGTTTTGCCTTGCTTTTGTGTGTGATTGCTTGCTTTGAGATAGGATATCACTTTGTAACCTAGTGAAAGAAACACCCCAAAGTCTGATTTTCTATTTCCAGCTCAATCTTTATGATGCAAGCTGAGCGTTGCCCAAGCTGCTAGTTTTAGAACATCTGCTCCATGATCTTAGACTAACCATACCTAAAGATGTGTCCACCATCTTTGCTTCATAAATGAGGACCCTGAGCTGAGTGTACTCAGAATAAAAGCCCACCTCCTCCAAGGAGCTGCATGCTTTCTTTGTTCCAGGAGGACACTGCTTTAGAAGTCACTTCCTGTTGCATTGTACTAACAGATATTTCTTCAGCCATTTATTTCTTGGCCATGGTTGTTTGTTTTTGTACTCACCATGATGGAAAGCTGTGGCAGATAGGATCTGAACCTAAACATCAAGACTGGCTTGTGAAAGGTTTTAAAAATTGCCTAGACAAAGCATTGTGAGACAAAACAAAACCAAATCTCCAAAACTACCATTGAGTTCCATTTGTGTTTGCCATCTACTGCTGGGCGTGGGGTCTGCCACTAACTGTGATTTATATACCTAGTGAGTCTTCCTTGGAAAAACCTACTTTTTTCTTTGCAAGTGGTTGTTGATTGCAGATAGCTTTGTGTTAGGAATGGGTGAGTTGGTCTACTTCACTTCTCAGCACTGGGACCCCATCTGGCTTAGACCTGCACTGGCCCTGTGCATGCTGCTACTGTCTGAATTCATATGGAGGTCAGTCTTACTGTGTCTAAAAGGCCTTGTTTCCTTGGTGTCTTCCCTCCTCTCTGGCTCCTACACTCTCTCTGCCTCCTCTTCCACAGGGTTCTCTGAGACCTGAAGGGAGGAATTCGATGGAGATATCTCATTTGGGACTGAATGTTCCACAGCATCTCACTCTTTGTATATGGTCCCTTTGTTGGTCTCTGTATTTGTTTTAATCTGCTGCAGAAGAAATATTATCTGATGATGGTTGAGTCTTTAAAGTTTATTTGTTTTTTCCTGTTATTATTTGGCCTTTATTTCTCCTCCTCCTCCTTCTTTTAGATGTGTGTTTATATTCTAATGAGAGAAAGGTATGGATTTGGGTGGGAAAGTAAGAAAGATCTATAAGGAGCTGGGGAGTGGAAATGTAGTTAGAATATATTATTTAAAAACCTTATTTTCAATTAAAAGAAAAAGAAAAAAAAGGAAGAGATTGACATGTGAAAGAAGCCAGTTTGCAGAGGTGACTGGAAGCCTTTCTTTGCCCAAGCTTCACCCAAGGAACAGAGCATGCAGGAAAAACAACAACAACAACAATTACTTTTCAAGGCCCTTGAAATACAAGTGGGAGAGGCAGGGCTGTATATGGTGTGTGGCAGGGGTGCCCTGAGGGCTCTTTGCTCGGCTCACAAGCCCACTTTGGTTCTTGGGAACGCTTTAGCTTCCCTAATAAGCTGTCTCTACTTACACTTCTAATTATGCATCAAAACCATGGACACACTCCCTACTTCTCTGAGCTCTATGGCCAACTTAAAAGGCAAGGCTTTTTCTGTTTCTTCTCGTGATGGCTAGGATTTTCAGCTGGCCTCTATTGTTCTCTCAACATCTAATGAAACTGTCCTTGAGATTCATTATGAGTCCATTTTTAAATCCTGTTAAGAGCCCAGAAGAGGGGCTCTCAGTTTCCCTGGTAACAACTCATTGCACTAGCTTACAGCATCCCATTGATTTTCATGTTAGTCTAGTTGTTTTTGCTTAGAAATTATATTTAGCTTCAGTGGAAAAATTTCTCAGCCAATGGGCCCCCTCCACTTTATGCAAGCACTCATTTTCTGCACTGTACACATGTCTCTTTGAGGATTCCATACTTCATTTTTTTAGTCTACTCCTATGTTTATTGGTAAGTTAGCTTATGATATATTCCTGATTTTTAAGACAAGATTTAGTCACTGAAACTAGTAATTTCTGACTAATAGCCACACTTCTTGAGGCAAAGTAAAACATAGGTATAAAATATCTGTCTTACTATTTCAGCGATATTTCAGTGTCTTCTGTGTCATAATTGTAACTTGTAAGTAGGTTCATCATAATTTAATAAAGTAAGACTATAGAGAGAAAATTAATGCTTTTATATTTAGCTGTTTCCAGGGAAATTCAATAAGAGGAGTGTATTTTTATTTCGGTTTTCTACAGAGAGAATAACTGTTGCCTTCCCAAACCTCCTAAGTCTTACATAATAAAAATAATGTGGCTTTATTGCCAGCGATAGAAAAGCAGTGGTTAAATTTAAAACTATGTGGGAGGTATAAGCCAAGCCACCTGTTAGAAACATGGTTGCAGTAAAAATGTTTGCATTGTTTTGTACTGGAGAAGCCATAAGCAAAGGAGACTATTACTCAAAACAGAATGTAACATTTAAAACTCCAAGCCAGGGCTAAAGAGACGCCACTGCGGTTAGAAGCACTTGCTGCCCTTGCAGGCATTCAGTGGCTCACAACTAAGTGGATTTCCAGGGGACCTCAAACTCTCTTCTGGCCTCTGTGGAAGCCTGCATGAGTACGGTATGCATACACACACCAAAGCAAAGACACATAAAACATTTAAAAATGTAAAATTATTTCAGATAGCTATCCAGGTTTAAAAAGTTTTGTCTGTTCTTAAAGCTTTCATGATACAGATCATGTTGGTTTCAAACATCACACCTGCTTATCCTAAACTACACTAACTGAAAGGAATCACAGAAATAGGTTTATGTATTTAGCTGTGATTTGTTCTCAAAGTAATAAATGAGTTTATTATGATCCCTCTCACATAAAAAGACAAAGTAATGTTCATAAAGTCAGGCTTTCCAAACTCCAGACTCAGAGAGCTGGTAAACAGAATTCAAGTGTGTTGATGGATTTGTTCCTCACTGTATCTATGACCTGTATCACTTTGGAGCAAACCCAAACCTACTTAGTGGAGATGAAGTCATTTTAACAAGTGAGTTATTTAATTCTAAAGATGTATTAGTCTGTTGAAGAGGGTCTAAAGCAGAGTTGCTTGGTCATTTTATAGTAATATCTTACTCATTTTACAAAACCAATAAATACTTATGAATTAATATATTATCTACCATTTTTTCAAATAACAATCAAATTCTAAACTTGAACAAATGGAATTAGTGTTGTAAATTCACTATTTTACACTGACTTGTCTTTGATCCAAGTGATTGATTTTTTTAATAGATCAGTAGTTCATTTTTAGTAAACAAAACAAGTATAGGCTTATACAATAAACATATAAACAAGTTTCTATAAACCGTTCATGAAAATATGATACTCCTAGATGAAATACTCCTCTTAGGTTATTATTTGAATTAATACAGTAGCTCAAGTGAATAGCAAAGGACAGATTTACAGACATTTACAGTATTAAACAACTTTTCCAGTCTGACGGCCCCAGCGATGGTTCTTGGTACAGTCCCAATATATCAGGTTGTGACTAATGTCAAACTCTGAATAACAAGGATTTTATTTTTTATTTCTAAAAATTTAAGCAATGATGTAAAAAAAATTTCTTTTATGGTTTGCCTATATTTAACCACATTCCTCCTTTTCATGGCCATGCTTTTTCTCAGGCACTCAAATCTGATGGATTTGTCAATCAAAAGGCCTCTCTGTATTCTAAAGTACATATATATCTTTTGTTCACAGCCACTAATCCCAAAATGGCCATATTATATAGCTGCATAAATCTAAGGATTCTTTCTTGGCTAGAACATTTAATTGCTAGGATGATTTTAAAACCTGGCAGACAGATGGCATGAAAATATTAGAAAAAGAGGCAGGGTGTGGAAGGGGGTGAGGGGAGGAGGTTGATTAATGAATGTGTTTAGATTCCTGGTTCTCTTCATCTTTTTACATTTAAAATGTTATTTTGATTTAATCATTTATTTATGTTTATGTGTGTGAACCTGAATGAGTTTATGGGAACCAGCCATGTGCCATGCCTTTGAAGGTCAGAGGAGAGCATGGACAGCCAGGAACTGTAGTTCTAGGCAACTGAATTCCCAGTACCACGCAGGTCCTCTGCAGGCATAGTAAGTTTTCTGAATGCCTGAGCCATCTCTCCAACTCTGGTCCTGATCATCTTTTGAACATAGTAATTGAATTTTCTGACTCACTGGAGTATTTTTGACATTTTAAAATAAAACTACTTTTATTAAAATTCTGTAGAATCACACTCTGCATGAAATATGAAACAATGCTGCTTTTTGGAATGAAAACTTATTCGGCTTTGTTTTAGACTCAGAGTTGCAGCTCTGATTACTGTAACTAACATTTACAGAGCATCGTGCAGCTTCACACCTGTGATCCCACCACTCCTTCTAAGGAGTGTGCTGTTCAGTTTCCGTAGCTGTGACCACCACCATTGTCGGAGCAGCTGAGGGGAAGAAAGGGTTTAGGCTTCCGGAGTACAGTCCATCATCTGGAGAAGTCAGGACAGGAGCTCAAGCAAGAACTAGAGGCAAAGCTGAGGAGGAATATTCCATGTTGGATTGCTCACGAGGGCGGCTTATTTAGTTTTCTGATACAGCCCAGGACCTATCTCAGTAATAATGCCACACACATTGACCGTCTTCTTAAATAACCAATAGCCAATACAGTTTCCCAGAGATATGTCCACAAGCCAATGTAGTCTAGACAGTCCAAGCACTGGACTGCTTTCTGTGCTGACAGTAGGCCAAGTCCGCCAGAGTTAACTAGGACACTTGCTATCACAAAGTCATTATTATCTGCACAGGTGAAGATAAAACAGACAAGGCAGTCATGTTTTCAGGGTCACCCAGTCCTAAGGATCAAAGCTGGGACGGAAATATGCAGTTAAAGTCTATTCTGCTCTTTCACCAGCAAACAGCGATGCTAATATTAAAAAGTGAACATGGAATAGAGGAAGGGAAGTGGAGAGAGAGGGAAAGTGAGAGGTTCTTTAAGCTGTGACTTGGTCAGTGATGCTCTTCCTGACTTCCTGGATTGTGAACTTCTTCATCAGGAAAATGCAGTCACCCACACACACGTGTTCAGAGTCTTTTATCCTTCATCCACAATCATAAGATGACAATATTTACTCTTTTATTATAAATGCAAGCTTTTCTAAAAGACCTCACATGAATCTTAGTTAGCAAATCTTAAAATATAACTGTATAATTGACAGGAAATGAAAATTTTACAAATTTTTGATTAATACTAGATAATAATATTTAGCTCTGGAAGAAAATTTACTGTGTTTTATATTTAGTATGGTAATGCTATCTTCATAAACAACTGAGAACATAAGATAAGGGAAGCAAGTTTGTACCTGAGTCTGATGAGGAGGATGAGGAAGATCATGCCTGTGTGACCACCTTGACCCTGGAGCTTTCCTGTACTTATCAGTTCCCGTAGCTGTCTGCTGGGAAAGCTTCCACATAGCTTAATTTTGTTCTCAGTGAGCCAAGTGTAAAAGGCCTTTGACAGAGTTCAGGTGTAAAAGGCACTTAATCTTCTTTGAATTTAAAGAATGTGATTTTATTTCTTCTTTAGTGGCTTATTGGAACATGCAAATAAAACAAGCTTTGAAAGAGCCATAACCAGGTACCTGAGAGATCTTAAACATTTAACACAGTACTAACAAATTAATAATCTGAACTTTCTCTTTATTTTATCCTCAAATTACAATTTTGACCAATTCATAAACTACTTTCATGTATTTTCTATCATTAAAAAGCAACACCTGCTGTTACATGTGAAGATCTGTCGGTCTGTCCTCTATTTATATGATAATATAATAAATACAATTTGGCAATATTTATGAACCACTTTAGCAAGAATCTTAAATTGTCAAATTATCTTATATTCTACAATTTAGAACTACACACCATAAAAGTGGCCTACATTGTAAAAATAATCTAAAATATTAAGCACAACTGAAAATAAAGTTATTAGAAACTATTAGACTACAAACATCCTCCCTTGCCTGAAAGCAAGTTTATTTCAAGGAATTTATACTGTTCAGTATTGAGTTCAGCAGGAGCAGACAGAATTAAGTCTCTTAATGTAATTCAATCTATTTATTTCAACTTAGACTTAGGTTGATAACTGTTCTCATCATCTGAAATTGTATCTTATTCTGGGTAAAATAAAGAAATACACACACATATATATGCACATATATATGTATATATATATGTATATATTGCTGAGCCATAAACATAGACCCTTGAGTTTTATTTCATATAAGTTCCAAAACAGTAGTTACTTTTTCCTATTACTATGTATATATTCATGTACTTGTATACATGTATAATATATATTAATGTATTTGCATATATGTATAATACATATGTGTATACACACATATACAGTGAATGCTTGGGAAGTCTCCATTTTAAACTTTTAAATGAGAATTTTAATATTGCTTTTCAAAGACTAACTGGTATTCAGTTAGTCTTCTGATTTAGCATCAATCATATTTCTCTTTCTTAAAACTGGATGATAGCCAACACTTGAAATTCTAAGTGGACAGCCACACTTTGGTACATATTGGACAGCTGTAATATTTCTTTCAATGAAGCTTGTTACCAATAATTTATGAGCAGTGGCTTGCCTGGCTATTGTAAATACTATTGCAGCATGTGTGGTCATAAGTAATTACTCACTTTATTCACTAAAGTAAAAAACTTGGTTATTGAAATATTTTCATTTTCTTTGTAAAAACTGTAGCATTCCAGCAAGCCTCAGCAAGCTGAGACATGAGACGCCAGCCGGTGTCAAACGCAGCTCACCACAGACCGGCAACAGAGATGGCCGTTTCTCAGAGACTTGCAAATAGCATTGGTTGAGAGAGTGTGTGTCTGAGGTCCTGGGCTCTCTCTCCAGCACCACATGAACTTTATGCTAAAAATACTGCTCTGAGAGATTAAATGCAAACAAATAGAAATTTAAAAAACACTAGACAGCCTTGTGGATTGGAAACCCCAGCGGGATTAGATGTGAATTTAACCAATTCTTGCCTGTGGTTTCAGCAAGTTTTTGTTTTGTTACATAATTTTCCAATGTGATTCTGAAATTCGCATAAAAATACAAAGGAACTGAAATCCTGTTGAAACAAATCAAACCCCAAACCCAAACAAAACCAAAACAAGGTCATGGATGACTTTCAGACTGGATTTTAAGAACCATTCTTCGTTGATTAGTCAATACACATGCTAAGTGGCAAAAAGAGAGACAGTCAGTAAAACAGGCTCTCAGAAATGGTTCTACACAGTCATCTGAGTGTCAACAAAGCAGCATGATCACTCAAATGGAGAAAGAAATAGGCTTCAACACACTTCTAGAATATTCATAAAAAAGTGATAATTCTCTTTAACTCACACTAAGTTAAGAAGTGCTTCCTTCTGATAAATAGCCATGAAGATTAGATGAGAAATAAACATTCATATTGGACGCTCAGCCTTTGAATAGAAGAGACAGAGATGTATTCCATAAGAGAGTGAGTCACACTCAGGCATTTTACTGACTGTAGTCTTGAGCTAGCCCTTTCAGCTCTACCAGAACATTAAAGACATGGAGGTTGTGTAGCCTTTCACTGTGTTCAGGGCCTGCATTTTTCTCAAGTCAAAGCCTCTTCCTTTGGTCTTAGGAAAGGATCCTATGCAGTAACCAAGCTAGACAGGGATGTCCATAGACAGGGAACAGTAATAGTCTACAAGGAGAAGAGCATCTCAGATGACTTTTAGGTCCTGAAATTTGAAGATGTAGCTATGTCATGGTAGAGAATGAGGACATAAAAAAAAAGATCAAAGCTAGTTCACTCCTGGGACAATTGAGAAAAATGGCCTAGCCTGAGTTAGTCTTTTAAGTTGTATAACCCTGGCATGTATTGTGGCAGCAACTCTCCTAACTTCCTTTGCTATTTGCGAAATCTAGAGCCACTGCAGCATAGACCCCAGCTCCCAACAATTCTCTCCAGATTGTTCCCTTGAACTATTCTCTCACAAAGTGCAAGGTGACCAAAAAATCTGTGAGGAAACACTGAAGATCCTCACACAATCTACATAAAATGGATGCTTTTCTTGATACATACTACTTGTTTCTTTTGTGGTTCTGTGTGAATTTTATTTCTTATTTCTATGGAGAATGAGATAGAAATTTTTATTGGGATTTCGTTGAATCTATGAATAGCTTTTGGCAGATGGCCATTTCAAAATATCAATTCATCCAGGCTATGGGCAGAGGATGTCTTTCCATTTTTTAGTGTCTCTCTCTGTTTTTTCAGATATTTAAAGTTTTCATTGTAAAGGTTCTTCACTTCTATAGTTAGGTTTATTTCTAGATATTTTATTTTCTTTGAGGTTATTGTGTTAGGCAGTATGTCCATGATCTTTTTCTCTGTATGTTTGCTGGTGGTTTATAGAAAAGCTATTTGTTACAAACTGATTTTGTTTCCTGCTATGTTGCTGAGTTTTTTTTTAATCTTTGTTAGAATTTTTCTGTTAGAATTTCTGGTATATCTCATGTATAATGTCTTGTGATCTATGAATAAGGATAATTTGACTTCTTTCCCCCCCCCTATTTGTATCTATTTAATTTTCTTCTCTTGTGTTATTGCACCAGCTAGTGCTTTGAACAAAATATTTGAAGAGTGTGGGGTGGGGGGAAAGGAAGGGAGGTAGTCAAAAATCTCTGTCTCATTCCAGATTTCAGTGGAATTACTTCATTTATTGGGTTCTTCTCAATTTAGGATAATGTTGGCTTGTATTTCTCATATAAAGCTTTATTGCACTGAGGAATGTTAACTGTAGTCTGAGAACTTTTATCATGAAGGCATGTTGGGTTTTATCAAAGACCTTTTTACATCCATTGAGATGAACATGTGATTTTTTTACATTTTTACCATTTTAATTTTTTATATTAATTACAGTTTATTCACTTTGCATCCCAGCTATAGCCCCCTCCCTCATTCTCACCCTCTCTCCCTTGCTTGTTCCTCTCCAAGTCCACTGATAGGAGAAGTCCTACTCCCCTTCCCTCTGACCTTAACCTATCAGGTCTCATCAGGACTGGCTGCATTGTCTTCCTCTGTGGCCTGGTGAGGTTGCTCCCCCCTCAGGGGGAGGTGAACAATGAGCCATGACTGAGTTCATGTCAGAGACAGTCCCTGTTCCACTTACTAGGGTACCCACATGGAGATTGAGCTGCCACCGACTACATTTGTGCAGGAGTTCTGTGTTATCTCCATGAATGGTCCTTGGGTGGAGTATCACTATCAGATAAGACCCCTACACCCATATTTTTCGGGTCTGTTTTTCTGTTTGTGGAGCTCCTGTCCTCTCCAGGTCTTTCTATCTCCCCCTTCTTTCATAAGATTCCTTGAACTCTGCCCAAAGTTTGGGTATGAGCCTCAGCATCTGCTTTGATACCCTGCTGGGTAGAGTCTTTCAGAGGCCCTCTGTGGTATGCTCCTGTCCTATTCCATGTTTTCTCCCTCTTCTGATGTCCATCCTGTTTGCCTTTCTGAGTGAGGACTGATCATCTTACCCAGGGTCCTACTTCTTCCTTAGCTTCTTTAGCTGTACAGATTTTAGTGTGTTTATCCTATGTTATATGGCTAATATCTACTAATAAGTGAGTAGAATACCATGTGTGTCTTTCTGCTTCTGGGATACCTCACTCAGGATGATCTTTTCTAGCTCCCACTATTTGCCTGCAAATTTCCTTGTTTTTAATACCTGAGTAAGATTCCATTGTGTAAATGTACCACAATTTCTGTATCCATTCCTCCATTGAGGGGCATCTAGGTTGTTTCCAGTTTCTGGTTATTACAAATAGAGCTGCGATGAACATAGTTGAGCAAATGTCCTTGCTGTGTACTTGAGCATATTTTGGATATATACCTAGGAGTGGTATAGCTGGATCTTGAGGTAGCACTGTTCCTAATTTTCTAAGAAACCTCCTGATTGATTTCCAAAGTGATTATACAAGTTTACATTCCCACCAGCAATGAAGGAGGGTTCCCCTTTCTCCACAACCTGTCCAGCATGTATTGTCACTTGAGTTTTTGAGCTTAGTCGTTCTGATAGGTATAAGGTGAAATCTCAGGATCATTTTGATTTACATCTCTCTGATGGCTAGGATATTGAGCATTTCTTTAAGTGTTTCTCTGCTTTTTGATATTCCTCTACACAGAATTCTCTGTTTAGCTCTGTACATCATTTTTAATTGGATTACTTGATTCATTGCTTTTTAATCGAGTTTTTATATATTCAGGATATAAGCCTTCTGTCAGATACAGGGTTGGTGAAGATCCTTTCCCATTTTTAATTGGATTATTTGGTTTCTTGCTTTTTAACTTCTTGAGTTCTTTATATATACTGGATATTAGCCCTCTGTCAGAAGTAGGATTGGTAATGATCCTTTCCCAATCTGTTGGCTGTCGTTTCGTTTGGATGACAGTGTCCTTTACTTTTAAGAAGCTTTTCAGTTTCATGAGGTCCCATTTATTGATTGTTGATCTTAGTGCTTGGCTGTTGTTGTTTTGTTCTGTCCTGTGCTAATAAGATCAAGGCTTTTCCCCAGTTTTTCTTTTAATAGATTTAGTATGTCTAGTTTTATGTTTAGGTCTTTGATCCACTTGAACTTTAGTTTTGTGCAGGGTGATAAATATGGATCTATTTGTATTTTTCTACATATAGATGTCCATTTATACTAGCACCATTTGTTGAAGATGCTGTCTTTTTTCCATTGAATGGTTTTGGCTTCTTTGTCAAAAATCAAGTTTCTGTAGGTGTGTGGGTTTATTTCTGGGTCTTCTTTTCAATTTCATTCACCCGCCATTCTGTTTCTATGCCAGTACCATGCAGTTTTTATTACTATTGCTCTGTATTTCTTGAGGTCAGGGATGGAGATACCTCCAGATGATCTGTTGTTGTACAGGATTGTTTTAGCAATTCTGTTTTTTTTTTTTTTTAATGAAGTCGAGAATTGTTCTTTCAAGGTCTGTAAAGAATTGTGTTGGTACTTTGATGGGAATTAGTTTGAATCTGTAGATTGATTTTGGCAGGATGGCCATTTTATATGTTAATCCTACCAATCTATGTACATGGGAGCTCTTTCCATCTTCTGATATCTTCTTCAATTTCTTTAGAGACTTGAAGTTTTTTTCAACAGTTCTTTCACTTGCTTGTTTAGAGTCACACCAAGGTACTTTATGTTATTTTAGCTATTGTGTAGGGTGTAGTTTCCCTAATTTCTTTCTCTGCCTTTTGTCTTTTGTATACAAGAGGGCTACAGAATTTTTTTTGAGTTAATTTTGTATCCAGCCATTTTGATGAAGGTGTTTATCAGCTAAAGGAGTTCTCTGGTTGAATTTTGGGAGTCACACATGTATACTATCATATCATCTGCAAATAGTTATACTTTGACTTCTTCATTTCCGATTTGTATCCCCTTGATCTCCTTTAGTTGTCTTATTGCTCTAGCGAGGACTTCAAGTACTATGTTGAAGAGACACAGAGAGAATGGGCAGCATTCCTTGTCCTTGATTTCAGTGGGATTGATTTGAGTTTCTCTACATTTAGTTTGATGTTGGCTATAGGCTTGCTGTACATTTACTATGTTTAGGTATGTGCCTTGTATCCCTGATCTCTCCAAGACTTTAAATATGAGTGGGTGTTGGGTTTTGTCAAATGCTTTTTTAGTATTCCAAGGAGATGGTCATGTGCTTTTTCTTCTTTAGCTTGTTTATATGGTGGATTACATTGATGGATTTCCATATACTGAATCACCCCTACATGTCTGGGATGAAGCCTACGTGTTCATAGTGGATAATATCTTTTATACATTCTTGGATTCGGTTTGCAAGTAATTCGGTTTATTGAGTATTTTTGTGTCAATGTTCATAAGAGAGATAGGTCTGAAGTTCCCTTTTATTGTTGTGTCTTTGTGTGGTTTAGGTATCAAGGTGACTGTGGCTTCATTGAATGAGTTTGGTAATGTTCCTTCTTTTTCTATGTTGTGGAATAGTTTGAAGAGAACTGGAGTAAGCTCTTCTTTGAAGGTGTGGTTGAATTCTGCACTGAAACTTTCTGGCCCTTGGCTTTTTTTGGAAGGGAGACTTTTGATGACTGCTTCTATTTCCTTGGGGGATATAGGATTATTCAATCTATTTACTTGATCTTGATTTAATTTTGGTAAATGGAGTCTATCAAGAAAATTGTCCATTTTATTTAGATTTTCAAATTTTGTGGTGTATAGGCTTTTGTAGTAAGATATAATGGTTGTTTGCATTTCCTCAGTGTCTGTCCTTATCCCCTTTTCATTTCTGATTTTGTTGTTTAGATAGTTTCTCTCTGCCTTTTAATTAGTTTGGCAAAAGATTTGTCTATCTTGTTGACTTTCTCAAAGAATCAGCTCTTGGTCTCTTTGATTCTTCGAATTTTTTTCTTTGTTTCTAATTCATTGATTTCAGCTCTGAGTTTGATTATTTTCAATAGTCTACTCCTCTTGTGTGTGTCTGCATCTCCCCCCCCCCCCCAGGGTGTTTAAGTGTGCCCCGTTAAGTTGCTTGTATGAGATTTCTCCAACTTCTTTTTGGAGGCACTTAGTGCTATGCACTTTTCTCTTAGCACTGCTTTCATTGTTGTCCATAAGTTTGGCTAAATTGTGCCTTAATTTTCATTGAATTTTTGGAAGTCTTGAATTTCTTCTTTCATTTATTCCCTGACCAAGCTGTCATTGAATAGAGAGTTGCTTAGTTTTCATGTCTATGTAGGCTTTTTGTTATTGCTGTTGTTGTTGAGGTCTAGTTTTAGGCCATAGTGGACTGATAGGATATAAGGGATTATTTCAATCTTCTTTTATCTGTTGAGGCTTGTTTTGTGCCCAACTATATGGTCAGTTTTTCAGAAGGTTCCATGAGGTGCTGAAAAGAAAGTATACTCTTGAATTTGGGTGAAAATTTCTGTAGATGTCTGTTAGGTCCATGTGATTTAAGATGTCTATAAGTGTTATTATTTCCCTAATTAGCTTCTGTTTAGATGATCTGTCCCTTGGTGAGAGTGGAGTGTTGAAGTCTCCCACTACTAAGGCATTGGGATCGATGTATGATTTAAGCTTTAATAATGTTTTGTTTACAAATGCAGGTGCTCTTGTATTTGGGGAGTAGATGTTCAGGATTGTGATGTCCTCATGATGGATTTTTTCTTTGATACGAATGAAGTGCCCCTCCTCATCTTTTTTGATTACTTTTGGTTGAAAGTCTATCTTATTAGATATTAGGATAGCAACCCAGCTTGTATTCTGGGTCCATTTGCTTGAAAATCATTTTTCCATCCCTTTACTCTGAGGTAGTGTTTATCTTTGTTGCAGAGGTGTGTTTCTTGGATGCAGCAGAATGTTGGGTCCTGTTTCTGTGACCATCTTGTTAGTCTGTGTCTTTTTATTAGAAAGTTGAGTCCATTGATGTTGATAGATAATAGTGACCAAAATGTTAGTTCCTTTTATTGTGGAGTTTGTGGTGTTACTGTGTTTTACTTGTTTTCTTTTGATTTTTTGTTGTGAAGTCATCTATACCCTGTGTTTTCTTGGGTCTAGTTGATTTCGTTGGATTGGAGTTTTCCTTCTAGAATCTTCTCCAGGGCTGGGTTGCTGTGTAGATATTATTTAAGTTTAGTTTTGTCATAGAATATTTTGTTTTCTCCATCTATGTTGATTGAGAGCTTTGCTAGGTATATTAGTCTGTGTTGGCATCTGTGGTCACTTAGAGTCTGCATGACATCTGTCCAGGCCTTCTGGCTTTGCTAGTTTCTGTTGAGAAGTTTGTGTGATTCTGATAGCTCTACTTTTATGTGTAACTTGGTCTTTTTCCCTTGCTGCTTTTAACATTTTTTCTTTGTTCTATAGATTTAGTTTTGACTATTTTGTGACTTGTGTTGTGTCTTTTCTGGTCTAGTCTATTTGGTATTCTGTAAGCCTCTTGTATATTTACAGACATCTCTTTCTTTAAGTTGGGAAAATTTTCTATCATTTTCTTGAAGACATTGTCTGGACCTTGGAGCCTTTAATCTTCTTTTTTGTCTATCCAATTATTCTTAGATATTGTCTTTTCACGGTGTCCTTGATTTCTTGGATGTTTTGTGTTTGTAACTTTTCCAATGTTACTTTTTCTTTGAGAGATATATCAATTTCTACCAGTGAATCTTCAGCGCCTGAGATTGTCTCTTCCATCTCTTGTATTCTATTGGTGATGCTTACTTTTGTGGTTCCTGATCTTTTCTCTAAGTTCTCCAGCTCCATGGTTTTCTCTGTTTGTGTTTTCTTTATTGATTCTAATTCTGTTTTCATGTCTTGCACCATTTCTTTCATCTGTCTGAATGTGGATTCCTGTCTTTCCATGATGGCCTCTATTTTTTTTTATTCATTTCCTCTCTATGTACCACTAATTGTGCCTCTACTTGTTTGGCTGTAGTTGCCTGTATTTCTTTGAGAGCTTTGTGTGTTTCCTCTTTATGTGCCTCTAATATCAGGATAAGCCTAGAGTTGAGATCATTTTTCCTGTGTTTCCTGTAAATTAGCATGTCCATTCATTTTTGGGGTTGCTGGTGAAGCCATGATGTCTTGATTTTTTTATGATATGTTGTTATTTTTTTAAATTATAATAACCATTTTTAAAAGAATTTTTGTTTTTTATGTCAATTACAGGTTATTTACTTTGTATCCCATCTGTAGCCTCCTCCCTCATTTCCTCCCAATCCCATCCTCACCTCCCTCATCTCCTCCCTGCCCCTCTCCAAGTCCACTGATACGGGAGGTCCTCCTCCTTTTCCATGTGACCCTAGCTTATCAGATATCTTCAGGATTGGCTGCAATGCCCTCCTCTGTGGCCTAGCAAGACTGCTCCTCGACTTGGGGGAGGGGAAGTTCAAAGAGCCAGCCATTGAGTTCATGTCAGAAATAGTCCCTGTTCCCATTACTAGGGTACCCACTTGGATACTGAGCTGCCATGGGCTACATCCGAGCAGGGGTTCTAGGTTCATACATGGTCCTTCGTTGGAGAAACAGTCTCATAAAAGACCCCTGTGCCCAGATATGTTTGGTCCTTGTGGAGCAGTCCAATTAAAAAATGGGGTACAGAGCTAAACAGAGAATTCTCTGTAGAGGAATATAGAATGGCAGAGAAACACTTAA
The DNA here is from genome assembly GCA_028658305.1 of Pachyuromys duprasi. Classification (NCBI taxonomy): domain Eukaryota; kingdom Metazoa; phylum Chordata; class Mammalia; order Rodentia; family Muridae; genus Pachyuromys; species Pachyuromys duprasi. The sequence continues at coordinate 4,094,531 of CM053755.1, forward strand.
AGAGATGCTCAACGTCCTTAGTCATCAGAGAGATGCAAATCAAAACAACTGTGAGATTTCACCTGACACCCATCAGAATGGCTAAGATCAAAAGCTCAAGTGACAACACATGCTGGAGAGGTTGTGGAGAAAGTGGGAACCCTCCTCCATTGCTGGATGGAAATGTAAACTTGTACAACCACTTCGGAAATCAACGAGGAGCTTTCTCAGGCAATTAGGAACAGTTCTTCCTCAAGATCCAGCTATACCACTCCTAGGCATATATCCAAAAGATGTTCAAGTACACAAAATGGACATTTGCTCAACCATATTTGTAGCAGCTTTATTCGTAATAGCCAGAACCTGATATGTTCTTATGCTGACTTCTAGCCATCTGCTTATCTGTAACCTTAGCTGTTTGTTCCTGGAATCTGTACTTCAGCCTGGGTCCATCTTTCTCTGGTGTCTGGAGTATTCTTCAGGAAAATCGGAGAGGTCCACTGGTTTGAGAGTGGATATTGGTCTTTCAGCTGTAGCTAAGGAAGGAAGGTCACAGGTGTGGGTGCACAAGTGTGGGCAAGCAAGCACAGGCATGTGTGTGGAAGTGTGCCTTGAAGACAGGGTGCTAGAGTGTGATGATGCCTGGAATGTGCAGCTTAAGTGCAGCAGGGGATGCAGGTGCTGGAGTTTTTTCACGGGTGCAATGTGCATACGCACGTGCCCTGAATACCTCAGTGGCCTATAGGCCTGTCATACTGTCCTCCTGGTATTCAGATCTGTCTGGGCTCCAGGAATTATTTGCCTGGACTCTGCTGGTAGCCACTTCTATTTTCTCAGTCACAGAGCGTGGCTGCTCCTGTTAGGGCTAGCTGCCACCCTCCACCACCCTCCACCACTGCCACAGACCTGGGAGGTCAGTACAGCCACCCGCTGGTGTACACAGCCTCTGCAGCTGAACGGGGAGATCCCCCTCTCCTGTCTCAGTTACAGAACAGGGAGGCTCATGCTTGGGGCAATCACTGCAGCCTCCAGCAAGGACCAAGGCCCATGCTCGGGGCAAGGGAAAGTGTAGGTGTGTGTGTGTTGAATATACACCTAAGACATCTGCCAGTGATCTGGATCCAAATGGTCTCAGTTCATGTGTTGTCCCCTCTCATCCAGGGAGCCTCAATGTCGATGTTCTGGCTTCGGCTGCCCCTCCACTCACCGATTTCGGAGTTTCAGATTGTGTGCACCTGAGATAAGGTGTGTGCTGGTCGCTGCCATCTTGGATCTGATCATGTGATTTTTGTCTTTAATTCCATTTATGCAGTTTATTAAGTATGTTAACTTACATTGTTCAACCTGCATCTCAGAGATAGAGCCAATTTGGTCATGATGGATAATCTTTCTGATTTATGTTTACATTTGAGTTGAACGAATTTTATTTAGCATTTATCTATCTATATTTATCAGTGATCCTGGTATGTAATTTTGTGTTCATTTTTGTCTTTCCCTGGCTTGGGTATTAGACTAATACTTGCTTTACAGAAGGCGTTGACTAGGTTTGGATTTGGCTTGCTCTGTTTTTTTTTTCAATTTTGAGTTACATCATTAAGTCATTTATTGTGCTTTTTCTGAGGTTTTAATACAGGCTCTTCAGATTATAACGTTCTATTGTAAGACCAATTTCAGTGTGTCCCAAAGATTTTGTTGTATTATTTTCATTTTTGTTTAGTTCCAGGAAATGAATTTTTTTACTTTCTTGGTTTCTTTTGACCCATGAGTTGTTCAATATCCATATATTTGTGGTTTTTTTTCAGATTTGTTTTAGATTGTTTCAGATTTGTTTATTTCAGATTTGTTTGCTGTATATTTTAAGTTTTATTGCGTTGTAGTCATATAGTATACAACAAACTATATCAGTCTTCCAGAATATGTAGAAATTTGTTTTGTGATTCAGGATTTGGCTATTTTAGAACAGCTATTGAGTAGAGTATATAGTCTTTGTTGTTTGAGTGAAATATCCTATAGAAATCAGTTAAGCCTATTTGATATATGACATCAGTTAAGTCCACTGATTCTTTGCTTAGTTTTTGTTCAGATGATATATCTATTGGAGAAAATAAAATATTGAAATCACTATCTATTAATGGTTGGTGTTAGTCTACATCTTTAAATCCAGTTGTACATTTTAAAAATGAAATGGTGTGCATCAGTATTTGGCATATATGTGTATGATAGTAATATTTCCTGATTAATGGCTCTTTTGATTAGAGTGAAGCATTTCCTATAACTTTTCTGATTAAGTTTGAGGCGTATTTTCTCAGATATTAAGAAAGCAGGGTTTGCTTGTTTCCTGATCCCATTTGAAGATAGTACTTTTGCTCATCCTTTTACTCTACGGTATTGTATTTCTTCAAAGCCAAGGTATTTTTCTTATGGAGAACTGACAGGTGGATTTTGCTTCTTGATCCATTTAGGTAGGCCATGTCTCCTTATTGGAGAATCGAGGCCATTAATAGCTGAAGTTTTTATTGGATGCAGGTTTTGATCACAGTCACTGTGTTGTTAATTTGTGGTGGTATTGTTTGTATTCTCAGTGGTGCTCTGTGTTTTAATTATTATGGCTTCATATTTCTTTCTGCAGTCTCTTGGCTATGCTCAATTCCTCTTCAGTAGGGAATAGTACTTTCTATATTTTCCTTAGGTTTGGTTTGTTGGATGTAATTTTCCTTTTACAGTCTTTATATTTTGAACGTTTTTTTTCTCCTTTAATGTAGCAGGTAGATTTGCTGAGAATATTAGTCTAAGTCTACTATAATTTTTAGGCCTTGGATTGTTGTTCTAAAATATGTGTTCTGTAATTAATCTAGATAACTCAATTGGCCAAACATTTCTTCAGGATTCATGGTTTTGGGGGAGAAAACACTGTTTTGATTGTTGTGGTAATTTTAGAAGTACAAGCTAATAATGTTTATTATTAGATCATAATTATTATGACAGTATTATTTAAACTGCTATCACAATTAAATAAAACACAGGCCCCTGTTAGATTTAATAATTGTTTTATATTACCTTGGGCTGGGCAGATAATTACACCTACCCTTTCCCATATCAGCAATGAATAAGATTGAGCAAGTGTCTCTGTGGTAGAATAAAGCATCCTTTGGGTATATGCTCAAGACTGATATAACTGGATCTTGAGATAGATCAGTTCCCTTCCACCCGAGGAACTACCACACTGATTCCCGCAGTGACTGTAGAGTTTGCAGTGCTGCTAGCAGGAGCTGTCACTTGTTTCATTGAACTTAGTCATTCTACCAAAATCACAAAGTAGTTTTGATTTGCACTTATCTGATACATAAGAATATTGGACATTCCTTAAGTGTCTCAGCCATTTGAATTTCCTCTATAGAGAATTCTATGTTTAAATGTATTGTCCATTTTTAATTGAGTTGTTTGTTTTCTTGATATCTAGTATCTAGTTTCTTGAGTTTTTGTTTTGTTTTGTTTTGTTTTTGTTTTTGTTTTTGTTTTGGCTGGGGGAGGTATTGGCCCTGTATCAGATATGCAATTAGTAGAAAATTTTTTTCCATAGTATAGGCTGCTGCTTTGTGTAAATGACAGTGTTTTTAGCCAGACAGAAACATTTCAGTTTTATGAGGTCCCATTTATTAATTGTTGATCTTAGCTAAGGCATGAACTATCGGTTTCTGTTCAGAAAGTTGTCTCTTGAGCCAATGCACTCAAGGGAATTCCCCAATTCTGTCAGGTTCAGTGTATCTGGTTTTATGTTGAGGTCTTTGATGCTAAGATATGAGTTCTGTGTAGTAGGATAAGCATGGCTGTTTGGATTCTTCTACAAGCAGCTAAACAGCTTGACTTAGCTCCATTTGTTGAAAGTGCTGTCTTTTTTTTCTCCCGGTGGTGTATTTCTGAGTTATTTACAAAAAAAAAAAATTACGTGTCCCTAAATCTGCAGGTTTATGTCTTGGTCTTCAGTTTCATTCCATTGATCAACCTGTTTGTTTTTATACCAGTACCCTCATGTTTTTACTATGATAGCGATGCAGTACAACTTGCAGTCAGGAATGGTGATACTTCCAGCAGTTCTTTCATTCAGTATTGTTTTAAATATTTTGGATGTTTTATATTTCCATATGAAACTGAAAATTGAGCTTTCAAGATCTGTGAAGAACTGTGATGGACGTTTTATGGGGATTGCGTTGAATCTTTAAATTACTTTTGAGGAAAATGGTCATTTTTACTACATTACTCATACTAAGCCATGAACATGAAAGATCATTTCTTGTGTAATATCTTCTTCAGTGTATTAAAGTTATTTTTTTCATAAAAGTCACTTGCTTGGTTAGCATCACCACAACATATTCTGTGTTATTTGAGGCCATTGTGAAAAGT
>CM053755.1:4099410-4125366 GCA_028658305.1 Pachyuromys duprasi
TGGACTTGGAGGGGGGCAGGGAGGAGATGAGGGAGGGATGGGGAGAGTGGGAGGGAATGAGGGAGGGGGCTACGCCTGGGATGCAAAGTACCTAACCTGTGATTGATATAAAAATAAATAAATTACATTAAAAAAAAAAAACTGGGAGCAGGCCACAGAGGAAGGCAATGCAGCCAGTACTGATGAGACCTGATAGGCTAGGATGAGAGGGAAGGGACTTCCACTATCAGTGGACTGGAGGAGGAGCATGGGAGAAGAGGGGGAGAGTGTGGGGTTGGGAGGAGAGCAGGGTGGGGGGTTACAGCTGGGATACAAAATAAGTAAATTATAATTCATAAAAATATAAATTATTTTTTAAAAACTGGGAAACGTTCTTCCATTCATTGTGGCTGTATGCCGATGAGCATGGTACCGTGTGGGGTAGATTTTGACAGCGCTGTGCAGGGATGGAGACCACTCCACAGAGAAAGCTCAAAACAGGTAGAGAGGCATGTTTTCTAAGGTCAGTAGGGGCTCCTCTCTGCCTGAACTTCATCACCATTTCATCAAAGCGTGCAGAGACGGCCAGTTTCTTTTACCCAGCCGGTGCCTTCGGGCTCTTCGGGCTCTTCGGGCTCTTCGGGCTCTTCGGGCTCTTCGGGCTCTTCGGGCTCTTCGGGCTCTTCGGGCTCTTCGGGCTCTTCGGGCTCTTCGGGCTCTTCGGGCTCAGCTCTTTTTGTAGTTTCCAAGCCCTAGTTGGCGGAACTTGAAGGTGTCCTTCCGGTCTGTGCTTTCTTGCCTATGGTTGCATCTCTTACATTCTGAACCATTACCGCATCTCGAGCGGAGTCTGCGACAGTCTCTTCCTAGCTTTTATAAGCTTATTTCCATTGTTGACTGTTACATTTCCGAAGTGCAGTTATGCTTTATTCCAGCCTTGTAAAAAAATCACTTCCTAAAAATCAAGTGTAGCACTACAGTTGCAGTTGACACCCTTAATACATGGAGACGGAATAGGATTTTACCTGTTGTCTGAAGTAATCAAGTAAATTCGGGACAGCTGTCTACCATATTCACTGAATATTTATGCAATTCTTTACCTATTCAATTTTATAGAAATGCGCGACTTATCATAAGAAAGGCTGAGCATCAAATTTAGAGATAAAATATTGTTCAAAATGAGTTTAACTTTGAATTTTTTTCCCACTGTGGTGTACTTGTAATTTTCAAAATATTTTTCTTTGCAGCATCTGGATTGCAAGGTCTTTCACTCCATTACTGTCTTTATTCCCTCACAGTTCACTCCTGTCACATCTGTGGGTGGCTGTCTCAGATGTTTGCTTATGAAAGTCTTCATGTACTTAGAATGCTGCTTTATTTGAAAATGTACAATGTCACACATTCTTGTTTATTCAATAGTTTCAAAAACACTTAAGTAAACACTATTTAATAGTAAACACTAGTTTAAAATAATGGACCAGAATGACCTAATTAAAAAAACATATCACTGGTTTGCAATGACACCTGAATACCACCTGAGTGAAGGCTGGGGATAAAAGGGTAGGGTGGCCCAAAGGAGGACACCACGTCTAGGTTCTGATCAAGGCATCATTTACTGAGTGTAAGGTCAACACTTAAATAGCAGGAAAGTACAAGCAGTTCCTCATGGAGGTAACTTTACTTGGTCAAAACACTCAAGGTTATACAGAGTCTGCTGTCTGGTTATCATGGTTGCATGGAATGTATTATCTAGTTCTCAGGGTCAGAGCCCTCTGCTGTAGAGCTGCCAGGGTCAGTCTTGAGACACAGAGCTTTAGATTAGAGCCAGGGCCCAGAGGCCGAATTCCACTGCTCAGATACGCACTCCAATTTGGCCATTAACTCCAAATAGGCTGCCACACATACCTACTTAATTTAAAACAACAACAAAAAAACCTTTATTATCCCAGCTGGTGCCATAACAGAATACTGTCTTATACAAGGAGTATTATGATAGCAATGATGATAGTGAGAGTACCTGACATGCCCCTTCCCCAGTCCACTGATAGTGGAGGACCTCCTCTCCTTTCATCTGACCCTAGCCTATCAGGTCACATCAGGACTGTCTGCATTGTCTTCTTCTGTGGCCTGGTAAGGCTGTGCCCCCAACAGGGGAAGATGATTCAAGAACCAGCCACTGAGTTCATAACCACAGAGCTATGGTTTCATTCTTTCCATCTTATTTTGTGTACGAGAAGATTTAACACCATTTGAAAACATCTCCTTCTCAAATTCTAGATGTTCCCTTACTAAGTCTTAAGAACACACCTATAGAAATGAAGAGATATGGATGACATGTTGGGATGTTGAATAAAATAGATATATAGCAAGCACTATTATAATTTTATTCAGTGTGACTCAGGGCTGGAAACATCCCTGACTTTGGGATGAGGTAGATTCAGGTGCCATTCTTGTATAAGCATTATGGAGCTGGCACACACCTACTCAAGAAGAGCCAATTCTGTAAGTTGTTTTCTTGAGTTTCCTGTTCATTGACATCATACCTGAATCTCCAAATTGGATATAGCAGCCATACTTAGAAATCAGAAAATGTCTCTGATCAATATCTCTTTTCTATATTTTTCCTTCAGACTGCAGGCTTACCTGCAGAGCACTGTGTGGGCGAGATCCCTACCTGGCAATGTGGGAATTGATAATACCTTATCTTAGAAAAGCTTTCTGTTTTATCTGAGCAGACAGATTCATTTTCCATTAAATTTGAGTGTCCTGTCCATGTTACTAGCACATTTTTTCCCATGGAGGTTGATTGTACTGAATTAAGTTTTATTCTTTGAATATCTGCAAGTTCAGGTGCCTCATCCATACCTTATCAGTCTTCTATTTTCATCCAGGCTTGAAATATCGCACTGGTGAACCAAGTATTGAATGTTTTCACTTGTCATTCTCGATTAAATCAGCCATTATCCTGGCAAGAGAGCCCGGCCAACTCTATCGTTGTTATACTGGGCTATTTTTACTTTTCTTACCATTTTTCACAAACACAAGCCAGATTGTTCCAGGCACTTTGGGTTAGTTTCAATAATCAGTCCACTGATGTTTAATTATGTAGGGTTTGTGATTGCTAACTGTATCCTTAGTAACTCATATCTAATGCGGGATAATTGCTTTTTAAGGATTCTAGCATTTTAAACAGTTTTACCAGATAGGAATGCTGGTTGCACACACTGAACATTTTCGTCATATCTAGTTGCCAAGCAAGGAACACCAGCGCATGCTTAATTCTTTCACAGTGTGGAACTCGTGTTTAACATAGTTCTAGCAATGGATGCAGAGACTAATCCCTGGTAGAAGTGTTAATCAAAAAGAAAGCAATTAGCAGACTTTTGAGAATTGCATGCTCTTCTGCACTTCATTTTTTTTTTCTTTTACAAATTCAAAAACAGAATTATGTAAATACTCTTGAGAAACTACTGAGCTATTGTTTAGGAATCACATGTTTTTTTTTTGTTTCAAATTTCCCTTTGATGAAATGACTGCTCATCAACTAAAGTACTGTGTAAGGTAGGGCTCTGTTTCAGCCCTGGTGGACTTCATCTGTACTATGATGCAGAGATTTAGATGGTAAAAACACCAGTATACAGACGTGCACAGTGGTGGCAAGAGATGGCTTCTGCACACTTACTGACTGAAAATCTGCCAGGCCCTGGGAACCCTACAAAACAAGCCTGGGGTGATATTTAAACAGTGTTTTGGTTATTTTTCTTTTGCAGTGATGAACACCACGATGAAAAGTAACTGGGGAGGAAAGGCTTTATTACAATTTACTCTAACATGAAGGGAAATCAGGGCAGAAACTTGTGGAAGCAGGAACTGAAGCAAAAGTCCTGAGGGAGTGCTGCTCACGGGCCTGGCTCCTGCCAGCTTCCTCAGCCTGCTTTTTCCTACAACCAAGACCCCTCTCCCAGGGGCAGTGCCTCTCCCAATGGGCGGGGCCCTGTCACATCAATCATTAATTAAGGAGCTGTCAGGCAGACTGGCAAATCTGACAGAGGAGTTTTCTCAGTGGTGGTCTCCTCTTCCCAAGTGACTATCCTGTATCAAAGTGACATAAAACTAACCCACACAAATCATGATATGAATTCGTGAAAAGTCTTCTCTGGTCTACTAAAAAAAATGTAAGAATGATAAATTATAAAACTGTATCTTCCCCAGGCCTGACTTCAGTACACTTGAAGTTATAGATAAGCCATATGTTCCGTCATCAAAAATTGTCATGACCAAAAATGGTCCTTCTAATACATATAATGGAAGAAAGGAAGAGGATGCAGGCAGTCCTGATGAGACTTGACAGGCAAGGGTCAGATGGTAAAGGAGGAGGACTCCACCTTTCTGAGGACTTAGGGTAAGGGGATAGGAGGAAGATGGAGGAAGCGTGGGACTAGGAAGAGATGAGGAACCTGGCTATAATCAAGATGTAAAGTTAATAAATTGAAAAAATAAATTTAATTAATAAAAAATAAGGAAATTACAGTGCTTTAAAGAATTTACATTATTGAACCTTATAGTGATTTAAACTATGAAAGATTGTATTTTGTTCGTGCCTTTTCAGTTAAAGAAATTTTCTAGCATTATTACTTAAATCTCATACTGTTGTTGTACTATGAGTTAGAGCAATATCCATGTAAAATATTTCCAAACTGTTTACCCCATCAGAAACATTGTGGACCTTTCAAAACTTGCAGACTTCTGAATCTATCTAAATAGATCTGGAGTCAATAGATCCAAGGTACATGCACACACACACACTCACACACACTCACACTCACTCATACACACTCACACACACATACCCTCACACACACACACACACTGCCCAGGTGTTCATGACACAGTGAGCACGTGGATGTCAAAAGACAACTTATGGGTGTTGGTTCTTTCCTTCAGCTCCTTGGGACTTGGAGATCAAACTCCGGCTGTTAAGCTTAGTGGCTAGGGCTTTTGCCCAGTGGGCTATGCTGGCCCTGAGGACAATTATTGTATCTTCCATATTTTAACATATTTGTCTTTAATTCACTAGAATTACACACTGATGAAACAAATTCAGTGTACTATCAAGCCAGGAAGACTATCATTTTTTGTTATCAAGATTTACAAACACTATGAGAGAGAGCAACATTAATGATTTAAGGCTAATTTGTTTTTAACTTCAAGTTTACTCTTTTTGGAAACTCAGGAGTTGGCTATATTTCTTTGGACTAGCAAATGAAAGTTATCTCTCCTGCTGTACCATTCCGTGTTCTAGACCTCAAACAGAGACCTGCAATACAGCACCCTTCCTCATCTCTTCTTCCCTCTGTTTGCTCCTTCACACTGCTTCCCTTCTTTTTCACACATATAGTATCCCACTCAGCTCCTCCCCTCACCTCTCACCAGCCTCTCCTCCCTCTACCTGCTGCCCCTTCCCTCATTCTTAGAAGGAGTATTTCCTCTTGTTCCTTCTCTCTCAGCCTCGTCATTACCCGCTCTCTTCCTTCCCATTCCCCATATCTCTTTCTCACAGTTCTGAATTTATCTGTTGCTCTTTGGAAATTTTGTATCTATCTTCTGTCCTTTTCTGATAATTTTTACTCCTCAGTTTCTTTTCTACATGTTAGGATTTATTTTTGTCTAAAGTATTTTTGAAGTAATTATTTTTAGCATATTAACTTATCTGACTAGTTTTAAAACATGTAGATATATACCCACTTTTTATGTGAATGCTTTGTGCTTTGAAGATGTTCTAAAAATATGGAAATGCAGACTATGAAACAAAACTAAATTGAAAACTATAGTTTCTTAATCCAATTATCAATTAGTAAACATATGTCAATTCAAGTGTGCCCAGATAGCCATACAAAATACTGTCCGAAGACCCTGAATGTGTTTAATTTTGTGTTTGCATAACTTTTTTTGTTCCAGAACACATGGTTCACTTAGTCAACCACCATCATTACTCTGTTTTGAATCACACTCAGCTACTACAATTTCTTCTATAGCTGTACAGCTCTTGTCTCAATGCTTTATCTTATGTCTTAAATGGCTTTTTACCCAGGGACACTGAAATACTGTGTGCCCTTGCATAGATACAAGACATATTCTTTCAATACAGTCTTTTCATCTTATTCAGATAAAGGATGCACTTATGCCTAGAGGTTTGATTCTTTGTTACTCTGAAATCAACAAGACATAAAGCATTCATCTCTCTCTCTCTCTGTGTCTCATACACACATGCTCATTATGAGCACTTTTCATATTTTTCACTCTGAGGCCTAGGATTTAAGTGTCTGTACAAAGGAAGTCCCTCTTTAAATTGTCCTTGGAAGTACAGTGGCTTATTTGCTGTCCCCCAAAGGGAAGTATTTTAGCATGACACAGGTCAATCCTCCCTTGAAGATCAGCAAAAGTTGCAAAGCCCACAGATGGTATCCTATCTAACAGCTTAGCATTTAATTACAGCGGCCTTCAAAGCAGTATCACATGGATTCTCCCTCATCTATAATGGTCAGCTTACCATTGAAATTCTCCCATATATTTTATATAAAGAAGTTTAATTAGACTTTGTCAGGGGGCTGTTTGATTTCTAAATTCTTTTTTTTAATCAATACATAGTTGAACAATAGAAATGAGTATAAAAGGTATTTAGCTGAGAAAAATTTACCTTGCATTCTCTTTCTGAATTCTGCCACACAAGTAAAAGCCACAGCTGAGTATTGTTACCAGGATGACTGTCATCAACTGCTCATTAGTGTGTGTAGTCATTCCTGAATGGACTGGGAGAAAAGACAAGTCCACTTATAATTCTTAACTCTCTTGCTTTCCATTTAAAGGGGTATCTATTCACAAGGGTATGTCAATGGGAACATATCCCTTTTAAAGAGCCAGCAGATTTATTCATGCTAATCAGTGTCATCAAAATATAAAAATACAGCATTACATTGCCTCTTCATGAAAGACTCACAAACCTTTTCTTTGGGTGATTGTAACAAGGAGGAGGAAGCAGTGTTTGAATCTTTGCTTTTCTCTTGTTTTAATTCATTCTGATTTGTTCTACTGCCATGTCTGCATAAATGCCACCACAGGCTTGTGAGTGCCACACCATTCAAACAAGCTTACACTGTTTTTGATATTTTGATTCCTCAGTGTTAATTGTGTCCACCCACATGGCAGAGTTTTTCTTAAATCAGAATTTTTATTTTATTATGTACAAACTTCAGTTTTCCATCCTCCTGCAGAGGAAGATTCCATGTGATAGGAGAAACCAATTGTGCTTGAGGCAGAACTAAGGGTGGTAAGCAAAGTTACTGGGTTTACCGTAATGACCCTTCTTTTTTTGGTGAAATAGCCGGCAGAGTGGAAAAAACTCTGGAAAGGGTGCTACATTGTAATAAAATGAACTGGGGAAACTGTTGAGTAATTCCTTTACTTTGTGGAAAGGTTCTGATAATACTTAATTTCCAGATTAATCACTGATTAATAGCCAGTGCTTAATAACCAATTGCCTAGGTTGACTTAGAAGCCACAAAGCAACTATCACAGTATTCAATCTCCCAACTTACCTAAATTGTGATTATTGCTTTATTTTTTCATTAGCCTTTGAGGAATTATCCTACCTCATGTCATCTATCATTAAAACAGGTATGTGTCTTATCCCATGCTTTGTAAAAGGCAGAAGCATATCAAGTACATAAACAACAGATTGTTGTGTGCTGAGTATGAGGGTTTAGGTATAGTGGAGGAGCCTGTTTGTTAAGTCAAATTAGTTATTTATGTTGTTTACAGAGTCAAAAATGAAAATTATAAATATTTATAAAATAGAATTAAGTCTGTTAGCACTTAAAGAGAAAATACCTGTGTTTTTGCACTGACCAATTGTCCACTAGGTGCAATGACTTAATGTTTAACTTTGTTATGCAATTCATTTGTAAAAATGACTTGAACTACATAACCATCCTTTTACATACACATGTACAGTTACTGTCTTGTAGCCCCTCCCTCCTCTTCTCCTGGTTCCATACTCCCTTCCTCCCGCCTGTATCCTCCCCCCCCCTCGGAAAGGAGAACGCCCCCAACTACCCCTCCCAGCATACCAGATTCTATCAGCACTGAGCACACCCTCGATCATGGTGGCCTGGCAAGGCAGCCCCACCAGGGGGAAGTGATTGAAAAGCATGCAAGAGAGTCCTTGTTAGAAACAGCCCCTGTGCCCTTACTAGGGAACCCACATGAAGACCAGACTGTCTTTCAAGTACATACATGTAGGAAGCCTAGGTCCAATCCATACATGGTCCCCGGAAAATATGCTCTTTTTAAGATGTTATTATTATTATTATTATTATTTTATCAATAAAGACCACTAAATTATTTTTATCTTTCCATATTTGTTTTTAACTTGTTTTGTAGACAAAATGTCATGTGCTATGGGGCTGGAAAAATGGTTCAGTGGTGCCATGTACTTGCTCCTCCAGAGGTCTGGAGTTTGCTTCCCAGCATCCACAGTAGATCACAACCAGCTCTAACCCCAGCTCCAGAGATACCAATGTTGCCTTCTTGTCTACACATTACATGCAAGGGTACATATACACACAGACAAAATAAGCATACAATAAGGTAGGGATAAATTAAACATTTCAAGGAGCCATGTGCTTACTGGTAAACCATTTTTTAAAAAGGAAATGCATCTAAAGTGAATTTTCCCCACTAGCTGAAGAGACAGGCATGGCTAATATTTGTGAACCCTGATTGCTCTCTACTTGCTGTCTGACTCCAATGTCCATTCCCACAAGGAGATGAGAGATGGGCATTGAGGCTCTTGTGTAACCTGCCAGTCAAACACCAGCTTACCCTCTTTGCAGACAGCTCTGCCCTTTTGAGGTAATTTTATTGGGTCTCTTTCATGCTCCTTTAACAGGAGCACCTGGTAAAATAGTGTCTAGCATGACACTAATACTTCGCTCTCCTTAGTGGGTGTGTGTGTGTGTGTGCAAGAGTTCTGTCTTTGTCCTTGGCTTAAGCTGCTCCCCTGGACAGGAAGGAGAAGCAGTGGTTCCTGGTGGTGTGGTCAGCTTTGAGGTGAGTGCTCACAGTTACCACAATTCAGGTGGCCATCTCCTAAAGTGTGAATCATAGTCAAAATCATAAGGAGCAACAGAAATTTCTGTAGCATCTGATGATATGTGGTTCTAGTCCTAGCAAAAATGTGATTTATTTATTTATTCATTTTCATTTCTCATATGAAATATGATCAGTTAACATTTTGTCTTTGGGCCTGGATATAACCCAAGTGTTCTCTTATTAGGTTTCCTCAAAATAATGAATAAAAATAAAAATGAGTCCTTTCTCATTTCAATGATCACTTATTCAGATTTTTGGATTTAATTTTGTTTTGGCTTTTTAAAGAGACTTTCCCATTAGCAAATTCTTCATTTATGCAGTCTCTGATAGTTATTCTTTCTCTTTCTCTACTCTTTCTCACTCCTAGTGCCTTCTTTTCTGTATTTTTAAATTTTTCTCCCAATCACCCTAAAGCCTCCTTCTCTAACAATATTTTGCTACAGAATAGAGACCTTTGCAGTTTTCACTATTGTTTTTTCTATGTCATCATTTAAGCCTGATAGTTCTTTCTTCTCACAAATACCATTTCTTTGACTTGGCATGCCTTTTTAGTTGTTGTTCTGTTTAGAAACTGCAAAAATTGTGAAAAAATGAGAAAAATCCTGTCCATCTGCATGGTAACCTGCTGGAACTTAATACCTCTGGGGAAATGAGAGTGAAATCAGAACCAAGCTAAAGAAAAAGTAAAAACAAACACTCCCTCACACACATTTTAATAGCAGACAAGAGATCAGGTTATTACATAAAAGCTCCTACGAGGGGTGGACAGCATGTGAGCTGATTTGGAACCAAGCCATAGCAGAGGCAAGGAAAATGGTTGCTATGTAGTATCAAACCTCAGTAAGGAAAATGAGTATTGGAGAATGTAGCATCAACCTTTCTCTTTGTAAATTTGACACTGCCTAGTGGTTATTTTATAGACAGTCATTTTTTGCACTTAAATGTAGGAACGCCAGCTGACATTCTGTGCCCACACTCTCAGTCTGTTTTACGTTTGTCTGGTATACTATGGAGTGACTTCCACAGCAGAAAGCAGCACTTGCCCTTTTGTCATATTGGTCTAGTGAGTAAGTAACGGATCCTGTGAAGGCCTCAGTAGGTGTGCATTGTGGAGAAGAGCCAGCTATATCAAAGACTCATGGGAAAATGCCAACTCCCTCTTTCTGGGTGAGGCTCAGAGGGATGGCAAAGTCTCTGGTCTCTGAGGTGATGTTAGTAGTCTGTGGAAAATTTCCACCATAGGTCCCCGAAGCATTCAGCCTCAAGCCTGCTCCCTACAGAGACTGCTCCTACCAGGATTAGTTAACCCTGCCTCCTTCTTCAGCTGTATGTAATGATCACGCCTGCCCTCTGTTCAATTGTAGGTAGTAAACAGGCTAACCACTGCTGTGCCTGCGCTCCTGCATCCTCTGATGGAGGAAACCCAGTTGTCCGGATCCTAGCATTTCTGTGTGTCCCCCTTTGTTCCTTCTTCACTCCCTCATTGCCCTTGTCATGTAAATGTGCAGCATGCAGCACTTGCCATCTTGAGTATTCCCTTGGTTACAGTACCCACATCTTTAGTATTAATAAAAGTATCTGTGTGGGAATTCTTGTCTTGAATCAGGCGCTTACATGAACAGACTCAGACTACTCACTACCCATAATGTCTATCGTACAATGATGCATCATTTTCAGAGCTCAGTAAAGGATGCTGGATAGAATCATCAGTCTTTTTTGATAAGACGAGGTAATTATCTTGATGTTTCAATAGTTTCTTGAAGTAGCTGCACATATAACTTCTCTAATCTTCCATATGGCGCAGATGTACTCCACAAGTCTATCTTTTCTTCTCAATTAAATAATTAACTTTACATCCTAATTATAGCCCCCTCCTCCCAGTCACCACCTCTCACACACACCCTATTCTTCTCTCTTCTCCTCAGAGAAGCAGGTGGTCTTCCATGGGTAGCAACCTGCCCTGGCACATTAAGTCGCTGCAGGACCAGGAACACCTTCCAACACTGAGGTCAGACAAGGCAGCCCAGCTAGGGAAAACGAATCCAAAGGCAGGCATCAGAGTCAGAGAGGGGCCCGCTCCAGTTGTTAGGGGATCCACATGATGACCAAGCTGCACATCTGCTACATATGTACAGGGGGCCTAGGACAAGTCCATGCATGCTCTTTGGTTGGTGGGCCTGTCTTTGTGAGCCCCCATGAGCCTAGGTTAGTTGACTCTGTAAGTCTTCTTGTACAGTCGTTGACCCCTCCAGTTCCCTCAATCACTCCCTGCCCCAGCTCTTTTTTAGGCTCTCTGTCTAATGTTTGACCTGGGTCTCTGCATCTGTTTCCATCAGCTGCTGGATGAAGCCTCTCAGAGGAATTATGCCAGGCTCCTGTCTTACAAGCATGGCAGAGTAACATTTAGTGTCAGGGATTGGTTCTCTCCCATGCGATGGGTCTCAAGCAGGGCCAGTCTTTGGTTGGCCATTCCCTCAGTCTTTGCTCCATCTTGGTACCTGCTCATTTTGTAGGCAGGACAAATTTTGAGTTGACAGTTTTGTAGGTAGGTTGGAATTCCTGCCTGGCTATAGGAGGTGGCCACTTTTGGCTCCATATCTGTGCCACCACTAGAAGTCTCAGCTAGGGTACCCCCAAGACTCCCTGGTACCTCCCCTATCCCAGGTCACTGGCATGTCCCAGAGATGGCCCCACCTCTGATTTCCATCCTTTCACCTGGCCCTCTCTCCTCTACTCTCCTTACTCCTACCCCCTCCTCTCCCCACCCCCTTTCTTACCCAGTTCCCTCCATCCATCTACCTCCAAAGTCTACTTTTTTTTTTTTTCACCTTCTGAGTGAGATTCAAGCATCCTCCTTTGGGCCCTCTTGTAACTTAGCTTCTTTGGGTCTGGGGATTGTAGCATGGTTATTATATACTTTGTGACTAATATCCACTTATGAGGCTCTCCCTTGTTCCTGGGGTCATTGGCCATCGATTTTGAGGAACAAGGGAGCAGAAGTGACAAACTGGGGATTCAGTGGTCCATGAGCATGAGCGGAAATGACCTTCTGGGATCAGCTTTGGGGAATCAGATCAATTTTATTGGGGTGAAAGGGGGTTATATAAAACTTTGGGGGGGGTGGATAGGGATATTCAGGGTAGGCAAAGGACAATGCCTAAAGGGCTAAGGTACTGAGATGCTTCATTTGCATGGGAGGCATTCCAGAAATCCCAGGTGCTTGTTGAACAGGTTTTTAATCTGGAGAAAAGGAGTTGGACCAGTAATTTCCCTAAGGACTATGTGACATTTTCAGGCAGAGAGTGTGGGGGGTCTGGGATCCCCAGGCAGAGAAGAGAGAGCCTCATTGACAAAGAGGCTTCTATTTTGCAGCAAGCTCAGGGCTTTCTGATAATGGCAGACTGCGAGCTTAGCAGCAGGATTTCTCGACACACTTATATGTGGGTACATATCATGCATGTCTTTTTAAGGTTGGGTTGCCTCTCTCAGAATATTTTACAGTTCTATCCATATCCCTACAACTTTCATGATGTCCTTGTTTTTAATAGCTCTGTAGTATTCCGTTTTGTAAATGTACCACATTTTCCTTACCTGTTCTTCGGTTGAGGGACATCTAGGTTGTTTCCAGTTTCTGGCTATTATGAATAAAGCTCCTATGAACATAGTTGAGCAAGTGTCCTTGTGGTGTGGTGAAGCATCTTTCGGGTATATGCTCAGGAGTGGCATAGCTGTGTCTTGAAGTAGAACTATTCTCAATTTTCTAAGAAAGTGTCAGATTGATTTCCAGAGTGGTTGTACAAGTTTATA
This sequence comes from Pachyuromys duprasi, assembly GCA_028658305.1. Taxonomy (NCBI): domain Eukaryota; kingdom Metazoa; phylum Chordata; class Mammalia; order Rodentia; family Muridae; genus Pachyuromys; species Pachyuromys duprasi. Next base: position 4,112,347 of record CM053755.1, read on the forward strand.
TTCCCACCAGCAATGGAGGAGGGTTCCCTTTCTCCACATCCTCTCCAGCATGTGCTGTCACTTGAGTTTTTGATCTTAGCCATTCTGACATGTGTAAGATGGAATCTCAGAGTAGTTTTGATTTGCATTTCCCTGATGACAAAGGATGTTGAACATTTCTTTAAGTGCTTTTCGGCAATTAGTTTTCTCTGTTGAGAATTCTGTTTAGCTCTGTACCCCATTTCTTAATTGGGTTATTTGGTTTGTTGATGTTTAATTTCTTGACAGATGTAGGGCTCATAAAGACATTTTCTCATTCTGTAGGCTGTTGTTTTGTTCTGCTGAGAGTGTCTTTTGCCTTACAGAAGCTTTTAAGTTTCATGAGATCCACTTATTTATTGCTTATTCTTAGAGCCTGAGCTGTTGGTGTTCTGTTAAAGAAATTGTGTCCTGTGCCAATGAGTTCAAGGCTATTCCTCACTTTTATTAGATTTGGTGTATCTGGTTTTCTGTTGAATTATTTGATCCACTTGGATTTCAGTTTTGTTCAGGGTGATACATATGTATCTATTTGTATTTTTCTGCATGTAGCTATCCAGTTAAACCAGCAACATTTGTTGAAGATGCTTTCTTTTTTCCATTGAATACTTTTGGCTTCTTTGTCAAAAACCAAGTGTCTGTGGGTATGTGGGTTTATTTCTAGGTATTGATTTGATTTCATTGATCCACCAGTTTTGTTTCTATGCCAGTACTCTACCGTTTTTATTACTATTGCTCTGTAGTATAGCTTGAAACCAGGGATGGGGATACCTCCAAAACTTCCTTTTTATTTTATTTTATTTTATTTTATTTTATTTTTTGTACAGGATTGTTCTATTCCAGGTTTTTCATTTTTCCACATAAAGTTGAAGATTGGTTTTTCAAGGTCTGTAAAGAATTGTGTTGGTATTTTAATAGGAATTACACTGAATCAGTAAATTGTTTCTGGTAAGAAGGCTATTTTTACTGTTAACCCTACTGATCCATGAGCATGGGAAATCTTTTCATCTTCTGTTATCTTCTTCAATTTCTTTCTTCAGAAACTTGAAGTTCTTGTCATACAGGTCTTTTACTTGTTTGGTTATAGTTGCAACTAAGATATTTTGTATAATTTGTGGCTATTGTGAAGGGCATTGTTTCTCGTTTCCTTCTCAGCCATTTAACCCCTGTATACAGATTTTTTGAAGTTATTTTGTAGCCAACCATTTTGCTGAAAGTTTTTACCAGCTGTAGGAGTTCTCTGGTAGAATTTTTTTGGGTCACTTATGTATACTATTGTATCTTCTGTGAATAGTGATACTTTGACTTTTTCCTTTCCAAATTTTATTCCCTTGATCTCCTTTAATTGTCTTATTGCTGTATCTAGGACTTCAAGTACTATTTTGAAGAGATACAGAGAGAATGGGCAGCCTTATTTTGTCACTGATTTTAGTGAAATTGTTAAAAGTTTCTCTCCATTTAATTTGATGTTGGCTGTCGGCTTGCTGTGTATTAACCTTTATTGTGTTTAAGCGTGTGTCTTGTGTCAGGACTACATGTATACCTTCAATGGTTCCTACAATGAAGAATAAGCTCACATGTCTCTCCTCACCTGCTCTCTTTTCTTCCTTCCATTTTGGTCCTCTTCCTCTGTTGTTTCATTCAGCATTAGAACCTTGGTCTCACAGTGTTTTTTTCCTCCAGAAAGGATCTGCTTCATAAAAGTAAATTGTTGTGTACATCAATTTTTCTAATATCAGATCTAGAACATACAAAACGCTCAGTTAATAGTTAATAAATACAAAGAAAGATTCCCTTTACATCTAAATTCAAAGAAAATCCATTATTTTTATGAAAGAATATGTGTCATTGTCTACTAAAGACAAAGCACCTTGGCAATGGCTAAACTACTCCTGTGAAAATTAAACTGCGGCCGTTTATTACACTGTGATAGTCTTCTTACAGATGTTTTGCTTCATGAATCTAGAAGTATACTAAACATCTATAAAAAGAGTTGAAATGATAAATACATAACATGGTCAGCTTGTTTTATGTAATATATTCACATTATTATTGTCTTACTATTGAGAGCATCCTTGTTAAAAAAATGCTTGTCAATGAGTTTTGAAATCCCTTTTTAAGGTACCCTATTTTGATGCTTAGTCCTATACATGTTTTCTTAATGTTTAAGTTTCATATACTGTGTTTTACCCTTATCTTTATTTGGAGACTTTGACTCCAAATACAATTTCCTCACAATACCAGAAAATTTCCCAGGAGATCAGACACAGGCTCCCTGATACATCACACTCTATCAGCACTGGTTAGGAATAGCATTTCCTTTTTATTCTTCTAAATATTTTGTCATGGTTTCCCATAAATATCATGTTGCCCAAACAAGACACTTATATTTATGGGAATGTGTTTTTGCACTATAGTTCATTTGAGGCTCACAACACTGATGTTTATATCATCAACTGTGCACATTATTCTAGACATTAAATCTTCTTGACTATTATATACTTCATGGAGAAGTTTTAATATCTAAAAAGTAAATTATTTAAACGAAATTGTAGGGTAAATATGTTGAAGGATTAAGGATGTTAACACATTGACAACCTCTCCTGAATTTTTGAAAAGATTACCAGATGAATAAAAATTGCTCATTTTCTCCCCTTAGCTTCTGATGTTCTGCCATTTCTATGAGCTTTGTTTGTGCTACTTTAGTCGACCCTCCCAACATTCTTGTGGGAGAGTCAATGAGATTATCTGTTTTCAAAGGAAAATTAAATACCAAAAAAATTGTTTTTATAACCAACTTTATAAGTCTGAGGTGCACAGTGACTGCAGTGTGGACCCGGTGGCTCTTTTTTCTAGCCTCACTCCTCAGGGCCACACAGAAGCACAGCTTAGAAGATGATCTTCACACAACTTGAAAGCTGCTCAGGGGATTCCTGACTAGTTTTAATTACTGTGCTTTACAAGCATTCAGACAGAATTGGCTGTTATGTATTTTCCCAGGGAATGGAAGAATTTCTATAACCATGAACTATGCAAACATATTATTCAAATTATACAATGCATGTGCCCAGTGAAAACCTTTTCAATATTAACTCTACTAAAGTGAAGCAATCATTTTAATAACACTCTCTAAAATTATATTCCGGGTAATTTTGAGAGGCTTAGTGGAATTTTGGCCTATGTGACACCTCAAGCAATGAGCCATGGGTGGAGAGGACTGAGCTCACCACTCTTTCAGACGCTTCCCTCTTGTTACTTCAAGCAGGAGCCTGACACACTTATGCTTTTGGGGCAATAACTTGTAGACTTTCACAGCCAGCATGTGTTCCAGGCATTGGTTTAAATCTGGACACAGCTGGCTGCATTATTAGCTGTCGTTAATGTGCAGAGGGATTCACTGTAGCCTCTTACAGCACCATGATGTGCTTCTGCTGCTGCCTTGGGAAAAAAAATCTCCCTCCAAGAAAATAAGTTAGATATCCTTTAACATGACATACCACCCTCAACACACAATCATTAACAGATAGAGCTAACACCCGTACGCTTCCGGTTTCTTCTTATTGAACCCATATGTTACTTACCTCCTCTCTGTAAATGTATGGAAGAACACATCGGTGTCCCTGTATTGATTCCATTGAGCCAAAGGAATCAGAGGTGATGTTAATTTTATATTTTAAGAATTCTTTAAAAGTTAACTGTGATAGTCCCCAGGGTCCAGCACCACTCGCAGGCCTGCTCCCAGGCCATTAGTTGAGTGCGTGGTTCTGGTTCACTGCTGCAAGTAGAACTACTCTGTGACATGCTGTGTACTATATATAAATACACAGATGGATTTATTAAAAATAGATTTTTGAACAATATTAGTCTCATCATATGTTCACCTTCTCCAAGTCCTCACAGACTTTCTCCACCTCCCAACACACCCAAATCCTGACCATCACACAGTTCTTTCTCTTTCTCATCAGAAACCAGGCAGGTAAATTAAAACAAACAAACAAAGAAGACCAAACAGATGCAAAGATACACCTATTCTCACACATAGAATTCCTTTAAAGCCCCACAAAATCAGAGAAACTATACTATGGAAGCAAAAGACCCGTGACGTTTTTTTTTTTTTTAAATGTCCATAATGAGGCAAAACTCCTCCACAAATACCGTTGAAAGATACCATTTTTGTTGGCCATTGCACTGCTAGGCACGACGCCTGCCTTTAGGTGTGGTTTGTGCACCCAGTGTAACTGTTGAGAAAGCTAATTTTACAGCAGAGGGTAAAAACAGAGATGGCTTCCTTTATTGTAAGGATGCTGCTTGCATTTGGTTCCCCTCAGCCCTGGCACCCCACCTGGCGTAGACTCCTGCAGGTCCTGTTCGTGCAGACACAATCTCTGTGAGTTTATATGTGCTCCAGCCCTGTTGAATCTAGAAAACCTTGTTTCCTAGGTGTATTGTCCTCACTGGTTATTACAATTTTTCTGCCTCCTCTTCCACACAATGCTAAGCCCTGAGCACAGGGATTTGATGAGATATCTCATTTAGGATTGAATGTCCAAAGCCTCGCGGTCTCTGCACATTGTCCAGCCTTAGGTCTCTGTATTTGTTTCCATCTACTATAGGACGAAACTTCTCTGATGATGGCTGAGCAAGACACTGGTCTAAGAGTATAGCAGAATGTCATTAGGAGCCATTTTATTGTTTCTTTAGTGGGACAGCAGTATTTGGTTTTCCTCTTGGTCACTGGCCTATCTTGGCCCAGTTCTTGGCTACCTGTTCAGTGTCAGGCATGGATTTCATTTCATCTGTTTTTAACTCAAAACAGATGGAGTTGGTTACTCCCTCAACTTCTGTTATAGATCACAGGCGGGTAACCACGTAGGTCAAAGGGGTTGCAGCTGGGTTTAGTGTTTACCTTTCCCCTCTGGTAGTATGCAGAATATATGTCAGTGCCATGAACAGCAGTCAGTAGGGGTGAAGACTCCGGGTAGGTACCACCTCAACTTAAATGGATTACGTATGTGTTATCTTCAGCGACAGGCCCTCACCATCATTTGTGGAGAGTCATCAATAGCCCTGTCAATAGGCTGGGTAGTTTGGGGTTTCTATAAGGACCCTTTTTACCATCAACTCTAGCATAACACATTTCTGGGATGGGGAGTTTCATTTGGTGCTTAGAGAGGTCAATTTGTAGCTTTGTCTTGCCCATTAATTGATGATTCCATTTATTTTACTTTAATATTTGTGTATATATATATATATATATATATATATATATGCTTCTACTGTGTACCCTCTCAAATGACCCTTAGCTTTAGTTGTTCCTCCCTGAAGTCCCTCCCTTTACTCTCCTCTCCTCGCCTCTGTCTGCTTGCCCACTCTTACTCTATCTACTCAACTACATATTCCATTTCCCTTTCCACCTGAGCTCCTTCCTTCCCCAGTAGTCCCTTTCTCTACCTAACCTCTGTAGTCATATCAGCTATAGCCTGCTTATCAAAGACCAGAAGCTAACATCCATATATAAGTGGATCTATATCATATTTGTCTTTTTGGTTCTGGAATACCTCAATTAGGACAATTTTTTCTCTAGCTCCACCCATCTGCTTGTGAATTTCATGGTTACTTTTTAATTTTTTTAACAGTTGAGCAATGGTGCTCTTTGCATATGTACCACATTTTCTTTATGCATTCATCCACTGATAGACATGTAAACAGTTTCGAATTTCTGGCTATTATCAATAGAACAGCAATGAATATGGTTAAGCAAGTGTCCCTTGTAGGATTTTAATTCCTTTGGGTATATGACGAAAATTGTATATCTGGATTGTTGGAGGTTGGTTTGATATTTTTGGGGGGTGGTTATGGATGTTTATTGTCATTGGGAGATGGTTATATGTTATTAATGGTCTTATTTAGAGAAAAAGACATGAAGGAGACATTTGAAGATCCCCAGAAGAGCGTTCCTGTTCTCATAAAATGACTTCATTTGACAAACATTCAGTCATAGCTCCAGAATTCCTACTAAGTGAGCTATTTGAGGCAACTACAATTTGGCATTCAAACCTAGTGGTAACATCTATGTGTCTGGCCATACTCACTCTGCTGTGTCTGTGCTGGCCATGGCCACCTCTGAGATTTCAGCCTTGTTTAGAATGTATGGGCATTCACCATTGCTGCCCTGATTACTTTTAAATCACAACTCCCCTTTTGTCTGTATCAGCCTGAGAATAGCTGAGAGCACTTTAGCTACCCGACAGAGTTGGAGCGATTCCCATCTGCATCATCAATGGTTAGACTCCTTTTCTCACTAATGAGGCCTCAAGGAACATACCCAGCAGGCAGTTTACACCAGAGCCACCTATATTCCATTAGCAGTTACTTTGCACACTCTTCAACGTGACTTTTCATTGTCATTTACAGGTTGTTTCACTGGTAAGAGGAATGTAGGAAGCTAAGTGCTAGTAGGTTTTTTTTTCCTGCCATGAGAAAAGAAGGTAAGCAAGCGGCACTAGGTCATAAGTAAGCAAGCACCACTAGGACTCCTCTCCCCTGGCTATGAGAGAAAAGCAAGCCTCATTCTGTAACTGCATGGCAGTAGTCATATGTACTTAAACTTATGCTTAAAGATTTTCTAGATATGAGTCCAAAAGCATAGGTCATAGAAGCTAAACAAGTTAGACAAGCGGGATTTTGTCAAGTTAAAAAACAAACAGTACGCCACACAAGTTACACAACAACAGAGTGAAGATAGGACCCACCGAATGTAGAAAAACACTAGCCTAATTCTGATGAATGCATGTGAGAGCCTGGCTTGCTTTGGGTATTATATACCATTCAGGATCCCTTGTTTAGGCAACAGTCCCATCTACAGTCAAAATGAATATTTCCACATCATTGGCATAATCAAGATATTCTTCTACAGGCATAGCCAGAGGCCTGACACTCAGATGTTCTAGATTCTGTCAAGCTGACAGAATTAACACTAACCATCATGGTACTAAAAATTAAAAACAAGGACTTTTCTTTTATTTGGACATTTTGAAAGTCATTGGAGGATTCTTCGATGATGAACACAAAACAGTAAGCAATGGAATTCTGAAGGTCTGCGGTCTCTTCTTCACATGATTTTGCTTTAACTCGGTGATGATGTGTTTGGGCATCAGTAAAGTGACCCACTTTAAGTTAAATGAAGCTCATTTTACCCAAACTACCAAAGCATTGAGTGAAATCTTGAAGATGCACAGCAATTCTCCAATGTCATCTGCAAATTAACCTTTCTATCTCATTTTCCCACAGTCCTTCACAGGTCCTTGTCAGATAATTATATACATGAAACACCATTGGCAGAAATACTATTACTTTCATTGTTGATGTGAGTAAGCTAAAACATGTGTGGTTGATGGAATGCCCTGAGGTAAAGTGGGCCATGAATGAATAGCCAGGCAGCTTCAGGTCCTCACTGGGTTCTCCATAGACACACCAACTATGCTATGGTTATGGGAGCCTCTGGTGAGGGCTGTGTCTTCCATTTCACATCTATACCGATTTACCTTTTATATTTTGCAAAGCACAGTGAAACAATGCAAATTCATTTAAGATTGTCACCCTATCAAAATTATTCACTCATGTTGATCATTATAAGAAAACATGCTTCCCATTTGTTAAATCAGCATCATTACATCTTTGTAGAAAGCATATGATATAATTAATATAAACTATTTGAAGATGCAAGCAGGAATCTCATCATAACTCACAGCTGACAAGCCTACCATTTAATTTCCTTATTCTACGTTAGCTTGTCAGATTGTCAAAATGTATTAATGCTTTCCGATTTAAATAAGAATAGTATATTAGGGGGTAATTTGTTACTAGAAAAGTGAAGAAAGCTCCAAGCAGGAAGAAGTTGACCTTAAAATGTTAGAAAAATATTTATAATTTAATTAATCATCTTAAAATGTAGTACAGAGTAAAAACATTAGCATATTACTTAGGAAAATGAATACATAAATGTTAAGAATTCAGCACTTTCATCTCTCTGAAACCATTCACAGGACTTCCTCTTTGGTGCGGAAATTTCTTGGACCTGAGAGTATTTATCTTCAGCTAAATTGACTAGCTGTTATGCTGACAAGTATGACATTCATTGGCAAGGCTTGAAATAGTCTTTGAAAAGAAAAAGTCTTAAATCTTATGTGAAAGTGAGTGTTCCAGCTTAGAAATATATTCGAAAGGTTAGAGTGTTTCAGTTGGATGCAGAAATTCTAACTCAAGCCACGCTGCTATGAAGCTATACTGGTTTAACGGGGAAACTGGTGGATATGGTTAGAAGAACACAAGTGAAGGGCAGTGGACTGTGGAAGAGCTAAAGAGCGAGTGACCCTAGTGACCTTATCAGGTCCCCATTACTCTGTGATGTAGATGAACAGTACATGCCCCTTTTTCATTTCTGGGAGCTTAAAGGTTCAGCAGGTTAGTGCAAGCTCCCATAAGTGAGGAGATATATAAGCTGTAAGTAACTTATGAGCAGGTGACATAACTAATCAGGTGGTGCAAATAACATGTCTCCCTACCGCAAGCTGAGGTAAAATGTATGACAGTGGATTCTGGGGTGAAGAAGCTTCCATCTACCCAAGATTAGCGAATTTAGGCCCTGTCACGTGGTGATGCCTGCGGTTTGCTACCAGACCATGATAATGCTGTTTACCAGGCCCAGGATAGAGACTTATGTTGCCCATAGCAATTCTGAGCCTTGGGTGATCATGTTCACAGATTCACTTCTCTGGGTGAATTGCCACAGCTGGCCAGAGGCATGATGCTCAGAGAGTCCTATGGAGTCTTGCACAACACCTGGGAAGAGCTCCCAACCAAAGGTGGGGTGGGGAGAACTTCAGGTTCTTCCCCCGTGGCAATTGTCTGTGAAGCAAATCAGGTGGAAAACCTGCTTAGCGGTTTTGCCACTGTTTCATTGCTTTTCCTCAGGCACAGCTAAACTGTGGGACAAAAGAGGGTATTCCACAGAAGGGGCAGAACGTACTCTGTTTCACAGCCAAGGTTCTGAAAAGGACGTGCTGGCTATGGATGGAGGAGCAGCGGAGTAACAAAGGAGTTCCTCTCGAGAGTCCCAGCCACATAGTATTTGAACTAGCAGTGTTACTGAAACAAGGTGGGATGCTTGCTTTCTCATCAGGAGACACAGCTAGGGAAGAGAGGGGAGACTTTCCAAGGGCTTTTCAGTGGGCAGCGTCTGAGAGAAAGCGCAAGCATTCATAGTGAATTAGTGCCGGTGCCCTCTTCTCTCCAAGGACTCACCCACACAGAGCGGCAGTCAGGCCCTCCTCAGCAACCCCCTTGCTCTCAGCACTATTTTCTCTAGGATTGGATTGGAACGGAGCAGCCTGGAGTGCTGGGATTACAAACATGCACTACCACACAAGCTAGCTTCCACAGCTTTTGGAAGAAGATCCTAGATTGCAATGTGTGTATTTATTAAGAGCGAATTTCCTGAAAATTAACTGGAGGAAGAGACAATCATAAAGGAAATAAGGTTTTTTGTTTAATTTACGCATTCTGCCAATGTCTCTTAGTGTGTACAGACAGGTACCACACACAGTAGATTTGGAACACTGAAAGTAGGAAGCAGAAGTTCTGTTGTGTTATGCTGACACCTAGTGGGAACATGAACACATACATCCAAAGATATAGTCATAAGTATATTAGACATCTAATATAGGATATTATGCACAGGATACATATTATACATAAGATATTATACATGATATTAGACATATAATATAGAATAAACATACTAAAATCTATAGTCCTAAAGGAGCTCAACAAGGAGAACCCTAGGGAAGATGTTCAATCCTCACTAAGAAGGGCAAACAGGATAGACATCAGAAATGAGAGAAGACAGGGAACAGGACAGGGGCCTACTACAGATGGCCTCTGAAATACACTACCCAGCAGGGTATCAAAGTAGATGCTGAGACTCACAGCCAAACTTTGGGCAGAGTGCAGGGAATCTTATGGAAGAAGGGGAGACAGAAAGACCTGAAGGAGACAGGACAGCAACAGAACCAAAATATCTGGGCCTAGGGGAGTCTGCAGAAACTGAACTCCAACCAAGGACTATACATGGAGAGGACCTAGACCCCCTGCTCAGATGTAGCCCATGACAGCTCAGTCTCCAAGTGGGTTCCCTGGTAATGGGAACAGGGGCTGTCTCTGACATAAACTCAGTGGCTGGCTCTTTGATCACCTTTGTCTTGGGGGTGCAGCCCTACCAGGCCACAGAGGAAAATGATGCAGCCAGTCCTGATGAGACATGATAGGCTGGAGTCAGATAGTAGAGGAGGAGGACCTTCCTTCTCAGTGGACCAGGGGAGGGGCTTAAGGGAGAAGAGTGAGGGTGGGTGGGACTGAGAGGAGACAAGGGCTACAGCTGGGATACAAAGTGAATAAATTGTAATAAATAATTAATTAAATTTTAAAAAGAAAAAAACTGTATGTGGATGCATTGTCTGCTATTTAGATATCCATTTAATGTGTGCTGTGCTGTAGAAGACATGAGTGGTTTTTCTCTCGAATAAAAAATCAGATAAACAAAAACATACCTAAACCTAATGCGCTCATTTCACGGTTACTGTCTGCTTTCTTGCATTAGAGTTTACAGCTGTAGTCTATTTTGACTTTTTCTTTCATCTGTAACATACCTGAGTTCATGCTGAAAACTGTATTGTGAATGTTTGAGTCAACATAGGTACAGCAAATACTTTCAGACAAAACCTATGCCTTCTTGCTGCCTCTGGACTAGAACTGACTCCTGTCTTTCTCACTTCCTTGAAGCCATTGGGGGGGGGGTCTCATAGAAGCTATCCTTCACTTGTTCTCCCATTAGTGGTACCCTGCTTTCCCTCTCTTTTTCTGTCATCATTTTTAGCTTCATGGCTGCTCCTTATCAGCATTTGAGTGTTCCCAGCCCTCCCCCCTTATCTCATAACAATAGGAATAAATACTGTTACACAAATAACAGCAATGGCGAAGGCATCAGCTGTCAGTCACAGCCTCTGAACAGCAAGTACAAGTTGCATTTTCTCCCTTCTGACTGATCAGCAAAGGACACAGGGATGCCTAGTATCCCATGAGGCCTGGCTTGTGTCAGACAATATGCACGTTGGAAGTTAATGATAAACCAAACAGCAATCATGCTTGCTTCTGCATTTCCCCAGTTCACAATGACAGCACAGCAGTCTGGGTTCTGACCAGCTCCCCACATTTTCCGTTGGCTTTTGGCTACCTAACCAACACATTTCGATTCTGAACTTAGTCACAGAGCAACTGTTGGAAATCCTAGTTATTTCCTCAAATCCAGACAGACACTGCCCTTTAACTCAAGTCTTCCACTATGATGTACAAAAACTGCAACACTCAATTCAGAAAGTTTTCCAAATTAAATTTGAAGCTATCAAAACTGTTTATCAATGTATATGAGATTACATATGTGAGATCATTTGAATTGCTCTAAAATGGGATAGTCCCTATGCTCTTTTAACCTTTTAGATCATATTGTTAGTCTGTAGCAGCTAGGGGGCAGAGTCATGTTCTTAAAAAATGAACATTTTATTTTGAGATAGTTGCAGGTTCATGTGCAATTGTAAAGTAATGACACAGACGGAGATTTATTTGTTACTTATGGGTCTTCCTTAATTCCTCATTAAGGAATTGCCTCTCTCAGACTGGCCTATGGACTTATCTGTGGGGCATTTTATTAATTCCTTTAAAAACCATTAAAACATTTTTACACAATGTACTTTACTTGTATTCCTTTCTTTTCCCCAACTCCGACCTTCTCAAGACCCTTCCCATCTTTCTATTCACCCAACTTCATGTTCTTTCTCACTCACAGAAACAAACACGAAAAATCCCAAAAACAAAAAGCAAAAAAACCCCCAACTAACCAAACAAACAAAAACCTAAAAAAGGCAATCAATAAAACAAGACACAACAAAACAAAAGAACAAAATGTGCCACAGAGCCCACGGTGTGTTGGCAGACTATTCCTGGGCATGGGGCTTGCCCTGGAATGTGATTCATGTACTTGATATCACTCCATTTGAGGAAACTGATTTTTTCCTTTCCTACCAGGTATCAATCGCAAATGGCTTCTTGCTTAGAAGATTTTGTGTTCATTTTCTTTTCACAGTGCTGTGATATTGGACCTGTGCTGGTCTTGTGGTGCCGCCAGTCTCTGTATTTCATATGTCCATCAGTCCTGCTGTGTCTGGAAGGCACTATTTCCTTGGAACCATCACCTGCTCTGGCTCTTACAATCGTTCTTTCTCTTCTTCATAGGGCCCTGATTCTTGAAGGAGGGGTGTGGGGTTATTAAAGATGTCCTATTTAGGGTTGAGGCTCCAGATTCTCTTATTCTCTGCATATTTTCCAATTGTGTTTTTGGGTTTTTTGTTTTGTTTTGTTTTTGTTTTTGGGATAACAACTGTCTACTGCAAGCAGCTACAGTGATGTGGGCTGAGTGATGCACCAGTCTGTGGGTACAGACATATGTCATCAGGAGTCACTTTACTGCTGTGTTCCTTTAGCAGAACAATTGTAGTAGGTTTCCTCTAGAGCCCATGACTTATCTGGCTTCATGTTCTTTGCCTTTTAATCAGTGTCATGTATGGGTGTCATCTCACAGAATGGCCTTAAATCCAATCAAAGAGTCACTGGTTACCTCCATAACAGTTGTGCCATGAGTGTGCCAGGATACATAGTGCAGTTTTAAAATTTCTAACTGATGCAGAAGGCCGATCTCACTGTGGGCAATGTCCTGAGTTGCAAAAGAAAAGTAGTTGACACCTCTGGCAATGAGCAAAGGGACACCTCATTGGGGTTATCATTCTTATATCAGTTAGGAGCAGAGGAAACGGCAGTCCTTTGTCCATCAATTGAGACTGATGACTGGCTTGGTGGAAAAAGCTGTTCTATTCCTAGCACACATAAAGATCC
>CM053755.1:4125466-4160311 GCA_028658305.1 Pachyuromys duprasi
TCACCCACGGGCCCACCAGCCACTTGGACAGCCTGCAGGGGAAGCCACCACAGAGTCTGAGGATGGGAGAGGACGAGAAGTGGAGAAGAGGAGCAGCCTGAACAGTGTGGGGAGAGACAGGGCTGCACACGTGAGGGTGGAGACCAGGAGCCCGCGGTCGTGAGTAGCTGTGAGTGGCCAGTCCCGCCGCCCGGAGCATGCACTCGCTCCGAGAGCCGGTCCATGGCTTCACAGTTCCAGGAGTCCAGCGTCAAGGTCCATGTCTCATGTTAGCACTAGAGGACTTGAGACTCCCTGGTCAGGGCAGCTGCTGGAATCACATGGATGTCCGGGGGCTGTGTAGAGCTGACCCCGCCCCTCACTGGTTCTGGCTTGGGAGAGCAGGCCCTGTGCCTTGCCCATTGGAGCTGGCCCTTGGGGGCAGGGGTGTGGGTGAGCTGACCCTAGGGCATAAGCGTGTGGAAGCTAACCCAGAAACTGATCTGCAGGGAGGGGCATGGGGCGGAGGTGATGCCTTTGTGGGCAGAGAGGTGGGGGACGCCCTCTGCTCCCTCACTTCCCAACAACATTAGTCAGTCAGGGGAGCTGGCCCCTGGGTCATGAGAGTAGGTGAGCTGGTCTTTTCCCTCACTGGCCGCAGCACTCAGGAGAGTGGGCCTGCGCCTCACTGTGACAGGAAGTTTTGTGTGCTTTGTTTGCATTTTTTTTTATTGGGGGGGATTGCAAGGACAAAGGGTGGATACGAGCAGATGAGGAGAGGAGCGGGACTGGGGTGTGTGATGTGAGACCGAGGAGCAATAGAGAGAAGAAAGAAAGAAAGAAAGAAAGAAAGAAAGAAAGAAAGAAAGAAAGAAAGAAAGAAAGAAAGAAAGAAAGAAAGAAGAAAAGCAGTTGAGCAAGCTAGTAAGCAGTGTGCCTTCATGTTTTCTCCTTGAGTTTGCGTCTGACAACAGTAAAACATAAAGTGTAAATTACTCTTTTTTTCTCCAAGTTGCTTTTTCATCACATCATCAGAGAAGTAAACTAAGACAATTTGGTTATGAGACATGGCTGACCTCCTTCCCCATTATATACATGCATACATACATATGTGTGTGTTGATAAGTCTGTCTGCCTATTAGACATATTTATGCTGACAACAGTCATTCTGATGGGTGTGTGTGTTGTGTCCTTTTGGTGTGATTTGCACTGTCCTAATGGCTGACTTTGAATACTCTTCCTGACTTACTTGCAATCTCCTCTCCTCACTGCTGACATGTCCGTGACACCTTTTCCCCATCTACCTTCTCATGGCTGTACTTTTAGAGGTCGTGATATATTCTCAGTGCTGGTCTTTTCTCGGGCTTGTGCCTTTGGACCATTTCCCCTCCATCCATGGTTTATCTTTCGTTTCCTTAGCAGCACGAAGCAACGTCGTCTCTCACAGAGCAAAGGTTTATAGCAATGACAATGCCAGCTTTTCAGCTCTTCCTATGGATTAGGCTTTCCACGTCTAGTCCAGGAACTCTCTGAGTTTACCTAAACCATGGCTATTACCCATTATTATTATTTGAAATGTTAGTCTGTTTTACATTTAAGCTTATGGTCTTTTCCATTTTAGTAAAGCATGTGAGGTTTAGAATGATGCTCACAATTTTACCTATGCTGTCAAATAGTCCAAATAACATAACTTGAGGACATTAATCCTCACTGATTTGTTGTTGAATTTTGTAAACAACAACAAAAAATCACAATGAAAGACCCTTAAATGACTTAAGAGTTTATGAACTTTCTTTCAAGCTAGAATTTCTGTCTATAGCCACTAGGTGGCATGAGTGACCTTTTAAAAATGTTAAAACATTGGCAACTGATCAGTGAAGTTTTCATGTCTCCACCACATTTCTTTTATACTTTTATACTTACACCCTCCAATCTGTTATAGTATTAAAAAAATAATGGAAGTGGCCTAAATATCTACAAATAAGAACTATGGTATTTCTATATTTAAAATACCATTTAGTGTCAGTGCTGAGTTGGGAAAGATGTGTGCCTAACCATCCTGATAAGACTGTTATTAAAACTATCTGTTGTTTAACTCACTGAAGAGAAACAGAATAACTTTTTGAATCTTAAACTCCAGAATGAGGTGCCAACAGTTGTTATGATAGTTTATTCTTTTATTTTCTAAAACCTTTCATTTTCAATTTGAGAAAAGTTTATTGATTTTGGAAATGAGGAGATGAAGGACAATGCCTTTCTAATGAGTGGTTCTCAACCTGTGGGTCAGCCAGTGAAGGGTGATGAGCTTCCAGCTCGCTGCTCACCACAACCACGGATCTGGTAACTCTCAGAGGGCACTAAGCAACAGCTGAGTGAAAAAACACCCCTCTGTGTTCTTATGTACCCTCTGGGCTTCAGATGCTGCTAGTGCTTTGAAGGAACCGTGTGCTTATCTTAGAGACTTATCTGGAGTGGAACTTAGAGAGAACAACATATAGGAAAATTATTCTTGTATTTCAGAGCTGTCAGAGATGAGACTCATATGTAAACTTGTAACTGTAATTTTATAATTACCTGTATAATAATTACAGTTTTTAAGACGGCCAGAGTTTATTCCATGGAGGAATAATACAAATGTAATCAATTATGTACTTTGTACTTCAATTTTCTACTCATTTAAAGTTTGAGAAATCAAATTATTACTACAGGCCTGGTAGGATACAGGCCATCTTCTTGATCTTGCATGGTAATCCCGAATCCCTGGACTGGGAAACCTTCTCTCAAGATCTTTTCGGTTTTCATTTTAACTCACCATACAAATGTTTTCAGTTTTCCATTGATCAGTTGCTATCATGAGCTCTTTATACACAGTTTTTACTCTGTGCCATTACACTGCAGGAGCAAATGCTCTCATTCAACAGCCTCATCACTGGCCTGGGACAGCAAAGCAGTGAAGTAACAGATGGCCATTTGAATGCAGGTTTTGTTTGGAAGCCGTTTCTCCTCACTTCATTAGTTTCATAGTTTTCAACTGTAAAACAAGAGATTAGAGCACTTGCGTTGTAAAAACACTGTAATTCTGAGGGAACCCCCGTGGCACCACAGGGACCTTCAAGTCTTGCTGAGGCTGTTCCAGTTCACCGACGCACAAGAAGCAAGAACCAGGAAGGTCTGCATGTCAGATATTTGCAGACAGAAATAGTAGGTGTGCGTACTTATGTGATAATGGCAAACACCTTCATAAATCCCCCAATAGTTTTAAATATTTGTATAGATAAAGATTTACTTTTTTTTAATCCAGCAGTTACTACTATAAGGACCTGTAGAAAATGAAAGAGGAACCAGGAGGACAATATGGAAGAGGATATTTTAGTGGTACTAGTGGACAGAAGAGGAAACTAATGGCTCCTAATCAAAAGACAGATGTAGGCAGGAAGTGTCATTCTGAGGACATCATTAAATACTGGACTAGAAACATAGCTGAGGACCTACAGTGTTAGCTCCAGGACAACCCAGTATGTTCCTTGATACAGGTCTACAAGAAAGGTAACAAGTGCAAGCAATTCTTCACTACCTTTGCATGTAATTACTAATTTACAGACAACATTTAATGCCTAGTATTTTCATTTACTTTTATTTCATCAGTAATAAAAAACAAATTTTCTTATGGACAAGTCGAAGGTGTAATTTCATATATTAATGGAGACAATAAACCTAGCCGATGTCTGTAATAAGTATGGGATGAAGGAAGAAAATCACCTGTTGTCTACATGCGTTTATTTTTAAAGGTACTGAACGGAAGCATATAGTGAATTAGTAATGAGAGGACAGGACCAGGCAGGGACCTGCCAGTAGATGGAGAACTTGCTTTGCAAAATAATATTTCAAGAAGGAAACTAGAGCCAACTAAAGTTTGCTGCCTAGGCAAAATGTGCTAATTTGTGTTATAGATTAGGCCACTCAGTTTTAGTGGTCAGTGTGGTTCATTGTCATGAGAGGACATAATTTGTACAATAACTAAAGTTGAAATTAATACTCAGAAACAAGCCACACTCTATTTAGAACTGAAATCCATTAGGCTGTCTGCATTAGAGGAAGGAGCTGATCTAAGGAGGTAAAGCCAGTTCGTCATGTTGGACTCTCTGGGAATTAACAGTGCCCAGGCCGGGAAGGGTGGGACCGAGTCGTGTGGGGACACGTTATTCTATTGTGAGTGAAGAAAAGCACAGTCCAAACTATTTTGAATGGCATTAGGATAAAACTCAATTAACCACATGGGTGGAATTTTACTACTTTTTGACAACCTAGGCAAAAGTTAGAGAAATGTAAGTGTGATAGCAGCATCATACCGGCAAGATGTTGTAGAAATGCCAAAGACACAGTACCCCTGGATGGAGGACCCTCCTTTAGGACCTGATTCTGCTTCCCTTTGGTCCACTGTTTGCAGCTCTACATTGGCAACACATTTATGCAGGAAAAGAGAAAGAATCTCTCTGAACAAATGGGCAGACGGATGGGGTGTTCATGCCAGGGAGAGGCTGCATGTTTTGGGAAGTTGTTCCAGTGTTATTGTCCAAGAATGGAAAAGGAGCCTTTGCCAAGATAATTCAGTGTTCTACAAAGCATAACACCATATGTATGCGCCACAGTCAAAGTTGCTTAAGAGTCTCAACTATACTGGTAGTTGTGTGTTGATTCCTACGATTTTCTCTTTCGCAAATGCCACCTAATAGCCTCTGCACTAGAAACATCTTGAAGTTTTAACTGATTTTAAATGATATTTAATTATAAATATTTCATATTTTGTGATCGATATCCTAATATATGTTACTGTGTTTACATTCAGATTTTGTTTTACTTTTTGTTGTTAAGAATGTAGAATTTTGCAGGTGTAGTAAGGTAAACAAGACAGAAATGCGTTAGGCTAAATGTTTCCCAAATGACTGACTTCTGCAAAAAGATAGCACTTAGTATTATTTTATGTTGTTGGATTACAGAAAGATTCCATGACTCTCACTTGTAAAAATCATCTGAAAAGATTTCTTATTTTTTTTAACACATATCTATCAGATAGAACAGGAAAGCATATGCTTTAATAGATAGTGATTTTTCATATATTTTTATTTTTATGTTTATTAATTACAGTTTATTCACTTTGTATCCCCCCTAGAGCTCCCTTCCTCCACCCCTCCCCCAGTCCACTGATAGGGGAGGTCCTCCTCTCCTTCCTTCTGATCCTAGTCTATCAGGTCTCATGAGGACTGTCTGCATTGTCATCCTCTGTGGCCTGGTAAGGCTGCTCCCCCTTAGGGGGAGGTGATCAAAGAGCCAGCCACTGAGTTCATGTCAGAGACAGTCCCTGTTCCCATTACTATGGAACCCACTTGAACACTGAACTGCCATGGGCTACATCTGTGCAGGGGTTCTAGGTTATCTCCACGATGCCAAAACCATTCAATGGAAAAAAGATAGCATCTTTAACAAATGGTGCTGGTGTAACTGGATGTCCACATGTAGAAAAATGCAAATAGATCCATACTTATCACCCTGCACAAAACTAAAGTCCAAGTGGGTCAAAGACCTCAATATAAAACAGGATACACTAAACCTGTTAGAAGAAAAAGTGGGGAAAAGCCTTGAACTCATAGGCACAGGAAACAACTTCCTGAACAGAACACCAACAGCACAAGCTCTAAGCGCAACAATCAATAAATGGGACCTCATGAAACTGAAAAGCTTCTGTAAAGCAAAGGACACTGTCATCCGAACAAGACAACAGCCAACAGACTGGGAAAGGATCTTCACCAACCCTACATCTGACAGAGGGCTGATATCCGGAATATATAAAGACCTCAAGAAGTTAAACAGCAAAAAATCAAGTAATTCAATTAGATAGTGATTTTTTTTCAGAGTATTCAGGTTTGGAAACCGCATGTCACACTGTGAACTGTGCTGGAAACTTGACCTTCTGTGTGGCATAGCACGAGTGCCTAATATTGTGGCCCAGAATATCCATGCGTAGGCTTGGTGACTGTGTAAATAGAGACATGCTTAGGTGTCATAGCAAACAGCATTATCTCAACTGTATGAAAACAATATGTATATATATTTTTATATATACATATGTATGTATATATACTTTTTCATGGTGTCCTGTATACATCCCACAAAACAGCTTATTTAATAAATATTCATTCAGAGTGCTTTGATGTTCAGAACTTCTTACCAAGACATACAGACCATATAAAAATTAAAATTAAACTCATATTTACACTCTCATAGTGGTGGGTGTCAGTGACTTAAGCCTTCACCCTCATATTAGACTTATCTTCACACAACTTCTCAGAAGCATGGAATTTTTTGCTCAGTAATTTAGGGTTGATCCTTTGTTGTTAACCCTTTATTAGTTTGAATTGTCATGTGTGTAGGGGTGTCAGGTCCCCTGGCGATGGAGTAATATGTAGTTATGAACAACCTGATGTGGAGAGCGGGAGCCCAGTTCTGTCCTCTGGAAGAATCACCAGGGCTCTCTCCTACCTGTGGAGCCTGGATCCAGCCCTTCATTCCTGTGTTTGAGGTCAGGTTTCACTATGTTGTTCAGGTTGACCTCCAATTTAGAAGGCAGCTCAGATTAGCCTCAAATTCTTGAATCTTCTGCCTCAGCCTCCAAAGTGAAGGGATTATGAACCTCTGTTACCCCATCTAGCTTTAATGTTTTCCACTAAAAAATATTGACACCCTTTTGATTTCTGGATACCAAAAATAATGTTAGTAGTTTGAGAAGAATAATTGCAAAATAATTTCCAGCCTTTATACAGCTCATTGCTGTCAGCAACAGGTTAAATGGAACAATGGGACAGCATAATTAACACATGACTACATTGGCATGCAAAAAAAAAAGCCTGCTACAAGTCGGATTGATTTTCTCCCATGAAAACAATTCTATGGTTTAGTGAGAGGACTTCACATACAAGTAAGTAAATGTGCATCATCTGTTGATTGTCTGAGCCAAGTCCTCTGTGTCCCTCTGCGCTTATTCCACATGTTAACTGTGGATTTATTATCAATATGCAATAGTAATAAGTATAAAACTAGGAAACGAAGAAACTTACCACCACCTGAAAGAAGTTGAGGAGTCCCCAAAACCTCTCCTTGGGAATATGTGATAAGTTTTTGAATATTGGCCAGAATATTTGGTTTGAACAATAAAAAAACATAGAAAAGGATGCACAGCTCACATCTTGACAGCGCCTTACAGGGACTCCGTGTCAGCATGCATGTGGGAAGACTAAATGGTAGGAGCGATTTGTGAGAGAGGCAGTGTTGTCATTCGCCGAGCCCCAGCCCCAACTGCACATCTGACAAAAGTCTCGGCTGCTTTGACAGTCTCATATTCTTCTGTCATGTCATTCCTTAGTCGTTGGTGTGTGACATCTTTTCTAGAAAGCGTACATACTACAAACTGGTGTTCAGTTGTCCAAGCTTTTAACTTAAGCAGGTAAGCCGACTCATTCTCTGAAGCCCTATGCGGGTTTCTGACGTTACACTCTCCTGTGGTTTTAAAGTATTTCTTTTTAGCTTTTTATAGCAGTAATTATTAATCTATTTACACTAGATTTATTTAGGGATTTTTGACTCCATATCTAAAGAATGCATTAATTGGGTGTAGTGACTTTATGTCTTCATTTTGAGAAACGTTAAAGCAGCCAAGAGTTGCTAATGTTGTTTCAATAAGTGTTGAGAACCACATGATTTATATCTTTGAAATGTTCAGGTCTTGTTTCTGAAGCTTCCATGTGGTTGAAAATTTAGATATGCTAATTTAACTCTCCCCTGAGTATATCTCAGAATTCGTCCCAGACAGCCAACACAAAACAAAAGTGGCTAATGACACATGTGGGGGAGGATGTGGAGAAAGGGGAACCCTCCTCCATTGCTGGTAGGAATGCAAACCGGTACAACCACTTTGGAAATCAATCTGGTACTTTCTCAGACAATTAGGAATAGTGCTTCCTCAAGATCCAGCTATACCACTCCTGGGCATATATCCAAAAGGTGCTCAAGTACAAAACAAGGACATTTGCAGAACTATGTTTGTAGCAGCTTTATTCATAATAGACAGAACCTAGAAACAACCAGTTGTCCCTCAATTGAGGAATAGATACAGAAATTGTAGTATAATTACAAAATGGAGTACTATTCAGCAATTAAAAACAAGGAGATCATAAAATTTGCAGGCAAATGGTGGGATCTAGAAATGATCATCCTGAGTGAGCTATCTCAGAAGCAGAAAGACACACATGCTGTATACTCACTTATAAGTGGATAAACATATTAAAATCTGTACACCTAAAGAAGGTAAGCAAGAAGGTGTACCCTGGGTAAGATGATTAATCCTCACTCAGAAAGGAAAATGGAATAGACATCAGAAGAGGAGAAAACAGGGAACAGGACAGGAGCCTATCACAGAGGGCCACTGAAAGACACTACCCAGCAGGGTATCCGAACAGATGCTGAGAGTCATAGCTAAATTTTGGGTCAAGTGCAGGGAATCTTATGAAAGAAAGACGAGATAGAAAGATCTGGAGGGGACAGGAGCTCCACAAGGAGAGCAACAGAACCAAGAAATCTGGACTAAGGGGTCTTTTCTGAGACTAATAGTCCAACCAAGGACTATGCATGGAGATAAGCTAGAATCTCTGCTCAAATATAGCTCATAGCAGCTCTGTCTCTAAGTGGGTACCCTGGTAATGGGAACAGGGACTGTCTCTGACATGAAATCAGTGGCCTGATCTTTTGATCACCTCCTCTGATGGGGAGTGGCCTTACCAGGCCACAGAGGAGGACAATGAAACAGTCCTGATGAGACCTCACAGGCTAGGGTCAGATGGAAGGGAAGGAGAACCTCCCCTATCAGTGGACTTGGGGAGGAGCATGGGAGGAGATGAGGGAGGGAGTGCGGGATTGGGAGGGTATGAAGGTGGGACCTACAGCACGGATACAAAATGAATAAATTGTAGTTAATATAAAAAATAAAAATTAAAAAAGAAAAAATCCTCATTAATGGCACAGAGTGAATTAATGGGGGAGAATCTAGACTGAACAAGGCCTAAGACAGTCATAAGGGTGCTTGCTTCAGCAGCATATATACTAAAATTGAAATGATACAGAGAAGATTTGCATGGCCTCTGCATAGGGATGACATGCAAATTCTTGAAGCATTCCATATTTTTTTGTAGTACGTTTACACAATGGAGTACTACTAAGCAATTAAAAACAAGGAAATCATGAAATTTGCAGGCACATGCTGGGATCTAGAAAAGATCATCATGAGTGAAGTATCCCAGGAGCAGAAAGACACACATGCTATATACTCACTTATAAGTGGATGCTAGACATATAAGATAGGATGAACATACTGAAATCTATACACCTAAAGAAGATAAACAAGAAAGAGGATCCAGGGTAAGATGATCAATCCTCACTTAGAAAGACAAATGGGATGGACATTGGAAGTAGGAGAAAACAAGGAACAGGACAGGAGCCTACCACAGAGGGCCTCGGAAAGACTCTACCTAGCAGTGTATCAAAGCAGATATTAAGACTCATAACCAAACCTTCAGCAGAGTGTAGGGAATCAGATGAAAGAAGGGGGAGTTAGTATGACTTGGGGAGGACAGGAGCTCCACAAGGACGAAATATATCAGGGCACAGGGGTCTTTTCTGAGACTGATTCTCCAACGAAGGACCATGTATGGATAAACCTAGAACCCCTGCTTGGATGTAGCCCATGGTAGCTCAGTATCCAAGTGGGTTCTATAGTAAGGTGAACAGAGACTGTTTCTGACATGAACTCAGTGGCTGGCTCTTTGACCTCCCTTTCCCCTCCTCCCTGAGGGAGGAACAGCCTTGCTAGGCCACAGAGGAGGACAATGCAGCCAGTCCTGATGAGACCTGATAAGCTAGGTCAGATGGAAGGGGAGGAGGACCTCCCCTATCAGTGGACTTGGACAGGTGCAGGGAGGGGATGAGGGAGAGATGTGGGATTGGGAGGGAAGGGAGGAGGGGGCTTAGTTGGGATACAAATTAAATAAAGTGTAACTAATATAAAAATAAAATTAAAAAATTAATTAAAAAATAAAAGAAGAAAGTCATGAGGATTTTCTTATAAGGTTGAAAACAAAGAGAAAGAGAAGAGAGGTTGGGAAGGGTCATATGGTAGAGACAGATTTTTCCTTGAGTTTTGATATGCTTCAGATGTCTGTTTAGCAGAGAAGTGAAGAGCTGCAGCAGCTATAGAGGCTGGGCCTCCAGGAATCATAGTTATTTTCCAGCCTACCATAGCTAAGAGGAGAATCTGAATGTGCAAGCATTTGATTCACCACTTCAGGGGGTCCCAGGTGCAGATGTCTTCTAGTTTGAAAAGTACTTCCCCTAGTTCCAGCATTAACCCAAGGCAACACAGCACTTGAGGGGAACAAGGGTCTTCACCACCGACCTATTTAGTGCACGAACATCCCACACACGCGATGAGAAAGTCCACGATTGCTAAAGTTGAAATACAAGCACGCCTGAACTCCAACTGTAAGAATACAACCCGCGTAACTGAGCTCAGTGATACCTTTTTTGTAAAGAATTTTATTCTTCCTTACTTTACACTGTTTTATTTTCATTCCCTCAATATCTTAATTCTTTTTTTTTTTTATGAAGAATCACCCGAGATACTTAATTTGAAGAATTATTGAGCAGAGATTTGACTGGAAATTGAGGAAATAAACTAACTGGAATTTAGCAACAACTTTCCCTCCCCTCAGACCTTAACATATGTAATAGATTTATATGGCTTGTTGTAAGCACTATGCTACAGCTTCCATCTGCCTGCTGGAGGGAGTGGGGGAATCTGCTTTTAACAAGCAAGATAAATGAACCAAATGTCATCTATCCTCAGGGGTATCAGAGACGGTGAAACAAGCAGCTTACTGTCCTGAGTCTGCCCTCTGCCTGTGCTAGGAAACATTTGCTTCAGTGAATGAGGTAGATAAGTAACCACCTTCACATTCTTTGTTGTATGAATGGCTTGAAAGGAAGGATATGAGCAGATACTGTATTTTAACTGTATTAGGTAAGAACTCTCTGAACAGTACAATGATAGTTACATGGAATTTTTTATTATCTCCAAGCTGGATTCTCTTAAGCAGTAAGTGGTGTAGCACCCTTATCACTCTTTCACTTCCTTCTTTTTTCCTTCCTTTCTTTTTTCTTTCTCTTGCAGATAACCTCAAACATTATTATTATTGTGGACTCATGAGCTTCAGGGCCCTGTAGCTACTGTGATTTGTGGGCTTTACATATGGATATATTTAGGAATAGAATGCACTTAGAAATGAGGCACATATACCACAACTGTGAACGACACTGAATTTGACAAAAGGAAGGAAGCAAGCAAGAAGGACTGAAATTAACAAATGAAGGAAAAAAAAAGAATGGAGGGAAATCGATCTACAGGCTTTGAAGATTCTGTTCAACTGGAGATATTTTAGGCATGCAAACTGAAAGATTGTAGTCACCTCATGATAGGTGAAGAAAAGCAATAACCAACGATAAAGAGTGATCTGGTTGATAAATCATCCACACTTGTGCAGGAATGGGTATCGCCATTTACACCATCTTTTGATTGGCATCCTTACTGCCTCACATCGATCAATTGGGAACTGGTGACTTGGGAAGAAATGTCATTAAAAATTACCTTGAAAAATGGCCACTAAGAAAGTGCTGCCTAACCCACGCATTATAATAGTGATCGTGTCTCAAAAATTTGGACAAGGTCATGCCTGCATCTTGGATTTGCCCTCTGTGCAGACACTGGGAAACTTTATTTAAAGAATATATTTTTGACAGCCAGGGGATGAATGGATTTGGGAAGGAGTAGATACAGGGTTGTAAATTAGAGAACTGATAGAACATTTTATGAAAATATTAAGGACAGAATATGCTTTCTTATATTTGTAATTTTTCAAAGAGGAACACTTAAAAAAGTAAGTAAAGCTAAGTACTTAAGTAGTTTTTTATTATAGTAGATCAGCATGTTATAATAGATCAGCCTAATACTGAGGTGTATTTATATGTACACTCACACTTCCACCTGTATGTTAATCTCTTCTTCCAAGTAATTACACTTGTTAATGATTTAATATGTGAATGTCACTTCCCTAATTACAATGTTTCAATATATCCTGATCGATACTGTCTGCCTCGAGTGCATAAAGGTACTGTTAGTGTGTTGCCTCTTCATTTATTTCCCAGCAAATCCAAACACTGAGAAGCAAACTTCTCTGCTTTTCTTGACTTTCAACTAATCTTCACGGCAATCTTTTGCTTATTTCCAAGCTGTTGTAGGGCAGCCACATTGTCAGAGCATCATCTGCTTCCTGCTCACAGAAGGGGCTTACTCAGTTCTCTCAGCTCTATGTACTCTTTCCCCATCTTTTGCCATTTTGAACTTTATCTGATTGCCCACAAATGATTTTTTTTTGCATTTTAACTAGCTCTTTACTCAGGAAAAATCCTTCTCAGTTCTGAATTTGTTGTTTAAAAGTTTGATAGTACATATTTATTTATACCCATACATATGTGATACCAAAAGATCTTGTTATGTAACAATTTAAAAATCTTAAAAAAAGAGTGTGTTTGCTTGCAGACAGGAATCTATGATAGCTGTCCTATGAGAGGATCTACCCAGCAGCTGATGTAAACAGATGCTGAGACTCACAGCCAAACCCTGAGCTGAAAGCAGGGAGTCTTCTAGAAGAGTGAGGGACACGGAAGACAGGAAGACCTGGAGTTGACAGGAGCTTCACAAGGAGAGCAACAGAGCCAACTAACCTGGGCCCAGATGGGCTTGCAGAGACTGAAGTACTAACCAAGGACCATGTATGGGCTGGACTTAGGTCCTCTACACAGGTAGATGGGCAACTCCGGCTTCATGTGTATATCCTAGTAAGGGTAGCTGGGACAGTTTATAACATGGGCTCTCCAGCCTGTTCCTGGATCACTTTCCTCTGGCAGGTCTGTCTTGCCAGGCTGAAAAAGTTGTGCTTAGTCCTGATAGGACTTGATGAGGTGGGTGGGTTGGTGGAGCAGGGGCTTGCCTTTTCTGAGTTGTAGAGGGGATAGAGGCAAGAAGGAGGGAGAGTGAAGATGGGAGGAGCAGAGGGAGGGATGCGCGATCAGGATGCAAAGTGACTAAATAAATACATCTTTAGAAAAAGGGGAGAAAGAAATTGAAACTGAAGTTCATTTGTGTTCACAAGTCTTACTCTATATTTAAGTTATTTTTAAGTATATTTTAGGATTTTTTTATTCTTTTAAAGATTTGTCTATGTGTGTGTGTGTGTAGCTCAGTACGTCTGCTGAGCAAAATCTAGCAATGGTGAATTTTGAAATGATGGTTGTGAAAAGCATCATCATTCCTCGAAGAGAAAAACACAGATAGACCAACTATTTTGCAATTAAAAATATGTCATTTTTATGACTACTTTTATTACAGTCCAGTACAAACTCCAATGCAATTGTATATAGTTTATGCAGTATGTATCAGCTGCCACAATGTTCATGTCCTGAAGCGTGCCTGTCCTTCTTGCACAACGCAAGTATCATTTCACTTGACATTAGAGACATTGAAAGGAGACTCACTTGCTTGTCTTCGATTTTCAACTCTTCATATTTCCACTAGATATTTATTACTTCACTGGTTTCTGCTAAGTGTTTAGATACTCGGGTGAGTAGGAACTATCTCCTAGCAATAGTTTATTCCCCATCATCTCATCTTTCTTTTTACCAATGGAGAATATTTGTGTTATGTTTGTTGCATTGAGTTGAATAGATTCAGTGGGCTATGGGAAGGGGATGGGGGAAGAGGGAGGGAGGATGGGACAGGGAGAAGTTGAGGGAGGAGAGTACAATCAGGATATACAATGAATACATTGTAAAAAAATAAATTAAAAACAGTAAACTACTTGGGGCCTCTCCTATCCCTGGCCTCTGGCAAATCCCAGAGATTTCCCTCACTTCCTATTTCTGGTCTCTCACCAAACCCTCTCTTCCCTTCTCTTCCTACACCTAATCCCTACCCAGGTTCCTCTCACCATCCCCTCTCCCACTCAGCTTCCTCCCTCCCTCCATTTCCAAAGACTATTCTATTTTCCCTTGTGAGTGAGGTTCCCTTGGGCCCTCCTTGTAACTTAGGTTCTTTGGGTCTGTGGATTGTAGTATGGTTATCCTGTACTTTACGGCTAATGTCTACTTATAAGTGAGTACATACCATGCATGTCTTTTGGGTTACCTCTCTCAGGATGATATTTTCTACTTCCATCCACTTTCCTGCAAATTTCAAGATGTCTTTGTTTTTAAGAGTTGAGTAGTACTCCATTGTATAAATATCCTACAGTTTCTTTATCCTTTCTCCAGTTGAGGGACATCTAGGTTGTTTCCAGTTTGGGGCCATTAAGCCTAGAGCTGCTATGAGCATATTTGAATAAGTGTCCTTGTGGTATAGTGGAACATCTTTTGAGTATATGCCCAGGAGTGGTATAGCTGGGTCTTGAGGTAGCACTATTCCCAGTTTTCTGAGAAACCACCAGACTGATTTCTACAGTGGTTTTACAAGTTTGCACTCCCACCAGCAATGCAGGATGTTTGGTGGATCACTCTAGCTGAGACTCCTCACAGTGAGGAATATGGAGCCTAAAGTGGCCACTTCCTGTACCCTGGCAGGACTGCCAGTGGAGGGATAAGGACACTAACCCACCCATAAGACCTTTGACCCAAAATTTGTCCTGCCAACAAGATGGGAAGGGACAAAGATGTAGCAAAGGTTAAAGAACGGCCATCCAAAGACTGAACACACTTGAGACCCATCCCATGGGAGAGGACCGATCCCTGACACTATTAATGACACTCTGCTATGTTTGTAGATAATAGCCTAGCATAACTGTCTTCTGAGAGGCTTCATTTAGCAGCTTATAGAATAGATACAGAGACACACAGCCAAATATTAGGCAGAGCTTGGGAGTGGGTTCTATAGAAGAGTTGGGGAAATGGTTAAAGGAGCCGGAGGGCTCAAGGATTCAGCAAGAAGACCTACAGAGTCAACTAACTTGGACCCATGGGGGTTCACAGAGACAAAATCATCAGCCAAAACATACACAGACTGGTCCTAGACCCCCAAAACCTATGTAGCAGATGTGCAGCTTGGTGTTCATGTGGATCCCCTACAACTGGAGCAGGGCCCTCTCTGACCCTCATGCCTCCCTTTGGATCCTGTTCCCCTAGCTGGGCTGCCTTGGCTGGCATCAGTGGGAGAGGATGCACCTAGTTCTGCAATGACTTCATGGGTCAGGGCAGGTTGGTACTCCTGGGGAACCTCTGTCTTCTCTGAGGAGGGGAGACTGGGGGAGGGTATGCAGAGCAGTATTGGGAGGAGACAGGGACTGCAATCAGGATGTAAGCTGAATAGATAAATTTTAAGAAAATACAAAAAATGTAAGACTTATATTTAAAAGCAGTCTCCAACTGTTTTAGTTTTTGCTCATGGCCACATAAGGGAGAATAAAATTGGGCTAATTATGAAACCATGTATCACTCTTGGTGATGAAAAATAGGCTAGACAATAATGTCGTCAACTTCTTTAAGTACAGGCATATCCCATCAGCCTTACGAACACAGTAAGTATTTCTAGGCATCCAGACTTGCCTAATGGCTGTCAGGTGTGCATGGAAAATCCAGTATTCCCTCAGAGGGTTGGTAACAATTCATCAAGGTTAAAGCTGCTGTGCCTTTCAAGACACATAGATCACCTGGCAACATCCTCAGCTTGGTACCCTGTCAGATGGGCAGTCTCTGGGTTATTACAATGACACAAAGCTTTGCTTGTGCACAGAGGCCATGGGCGAACTTACAGAATTTTGCATAGTCCTCAGATCTCTCCATTATTTTATTTTAAGCAGATATGTGGATACTTTTATTAGGAATAAAATGTCATCATTTTGTAATGGAAAATAAGGAGTTAGGTTACTTAAATAAATTCAGCACAAAAACTTCCCAAGTGGGAAGGGGCTGTCCAAGTCTTTAGAGATATCAGTCTACGCTAATTGAAACCTTAAGATTCATCTTAATGTTCATGTGCTCCTCTGTAAGTCAGAACATTTCCATATTTTAGCTTATTGTTGAGAGAATGAAGGTAGAATTTAAGTTATCAAAACAAGCGTGTGGGATTTTGCAACAGAAAACCTTGTGAATATTAACTAAATAGTAAAACAATTCTTTAAAATGCTTACTCATGTATACACATAAAATAAAATTTGTTAAGGGATTATGACAACATTTGAATTCTACATTGGTTTAGTTTCTTTTCTTTTTTATTATAATTACATCATTTATTTCTTAGGTTTTCTCCCTCCAAGCTCTCTCATATACCCTGTCTTAATCTTTCAAATTATGACCTATTTTCCATTGTTATTATATTACTGTAAGTAATGCATACATGAATATGCCTAAATATAGCCTACTCCACCTGTAGAATGTCACCCATTTGTATATTTTCAGGGCTGACCACCTGGTATTGGATATGTTGCTTTTATTTAAACAATTTGTTCTGTAATTCTTTCTTTTATGGTTTAGGTCTGACCTACAAATGTAAACTTAAGTAGAAAAGATTTATCTCACTGCTAAATTTTTGAAAACACAGTTAGCAAATCCGTGATGAAAGTAGAAGACCACTTGAATCCATATTTCTGTTCTTTGTTATGGTTACCTTTTCTTTTGTTAATTATTGCAAAGATGAAGAAATTAATGTTCTGTGTAACCCCTGTAATTTGTAGATAAAGCAACTGAGGTGCACAGGGCATAGGCAACTTGTCACCTTGTAGAGCTGAATAAAAATGAGATCTGAAGCCACATAGTCTTGGTTAGTTTTAATTGTGAGCTTGACACTGTCTAGAATCACATGGGAGGAGACATTGGGTCAGGTTGTCCTGTTGCTGTGTCTGTGGGGATTTATTTTGATTATGTTTGTAGATGTTGTAGGAGCATCCCACTGAGTGACATAGACCAGATAGGCATTATGTAGGGAAAGGTCTTTGAGAGACTGTAACACATGAACAAATTTAAGAGAAAGACTCTGGAAGAAATTCCACTCTTCCTTTAAAATTGAGATAATTTTGCCAATTCGTAACCTGAAGTTAAATCCACTTACAACTATGAAAGTATAATTATTCCCTCAGAACAGGGTCTATAGTAGAGTAATACTGCAAGGTAAATTGGGCATTTTATCTACTTTTGTTCCTTCATTATTAAGTGGTTACATTTTAAGGTTTTGCATTTACCTACAATATCTTTGACCTTCCATCCAGGAAATCTAAAATATGTTATCCCTCATACCATCAAGTATTTGTTAAGTGATCCCTATAGAGAAACCTAGGTGGTGCCATCTTGGTGCGTTTCATAATTAGTCAACGGATGCGTAGAGGAGAGCTTTTTAAGCCTGGACACAACGACTCCTAACATCCCTTTTAGCTTACACTTTATGGCATTTAGCTGCTTTACTAATTATGATATTTAGCCTTACTGAAGGAAGTAGAAGTAGCAACACTCTGTCCCAGAGCAGTGGGTTCAGAAGTTTCTGTATCAGGTGTCTCCTTTTAAAACTTAGAATTTGCAGATAAACATATTAATACACAGAAAATTTCCTTGAATTTTTAAAGTCTAACTCTCTTTTTATGGACTATGGATATTTAAGTACAGCAGTTTTAGAACTTCTGTTTCTTTTAAACAAAAGCTTGATTATTTATTTGCTTTAACAGTGGCTGCAAAATCCATAGAGACAGAAGTTTTCATCTGCATTATCTATCTGGTTTCCTTTGCACAAAGGAAATGAGCTAGCCCTGAATAAGAAATTGGTTAGTAGACATTACTGTTTTTTCCTCCTTTAAGTTTGATTCAGAAGTTGCCTTTAGTGATTCTTCTTCCCTCAATGGTTAGATGATCTTTCTCAAAGTCAATTATAAATATGGGGAATATAAGAAGCTACATTACAGTTCTCCAATTGGATTGCCATTCTTCATCTTTCATTTGGATATAAAGGAAGCGAAATATTTATGTCAAAGTAAAAGTCTTGATAAAGCTTTTAGGACCTCACTTAATGCACTCCAGCCTCCGGGGTTTGGCTCCATCCTCTGTAGCTCAAAATAGCCAACAAATGGATTTCTAGCACCACTTGAGTTTTATTGTGTTTCTATTCTGCTTGTTGGCATGCATGATGCAGGGAAATGACATCATATCTATTAAGTATTTCTCATTAAGCAAGTTTTTAAGAGAGTCTCCATTAGAGATACTTTTCTTTCATTTTTTTTTATGTACACCTGGGAAACTGCAAGTCAAAATCACAAAACAGAAAAGTTTTAAAAACTGGAAATAGAAAAAAGCCAAAAACTAGCTAGAAGAAATATTTAATGTGGAATAAATGCAGATGTATTTGAACAGGATTACATCTTGATGTGTCTGTCCATGACCTTTTAATGTTTTCCAGTATTAGAGTTTTCTACTTTAGGAGACTACAGGCATCTCAAAGGAATTCTAAAACAAAACAAAACAAAACAAAGAAATCCATAAACTGAATCTTCTCTGTCCTAGGAAAGAATTCGTGAAGATGAGTTTATAGATAGGGGTACATTTTCTAGGCTATCAGGAGAGATCTTCACTTTTCATGGTGTTGAATGCAGAGAGGTGGATTAGTGGAAGATTTGGGGCTATGTGAGAATTCACTGGGGCGTTCACTGTAGAACAGGGCAGAGAGGTTTGAGGAGGCAGGTGAACATCCTCCAGGGAATGAGTCTGCTCGCAGATTTGTCCGTGTGACACATTTTCTAGAGTTAGGAAGCAACCTTTGAACGTAACAAGACATTCATTTGAGTTAACTTTGGGGTGAGATTATTAGAAAGGTTGGTGGGAGTTTTGAGATAAATAAGCCTTTGTCCTTGAAGACCGTAAAGTACAAAGGGCGAAAGAAAAGTTATGCATGAATAATTATAACAGAATTCATAGGAGAATTTCAGAAATTCAAAAGCAAGAAATCTACCTCAACCCATAGTTGCAGGTGTGAGCCAGAATGAAAGAACTCTACCATGGCATTTTGTTGCACTTATTGTTGACTTCCTTGGTGATTTTTTTAATGACTACATGGTTTGGCCGATATATTTATGTTTGTGCAGTTATCTATCGGTTCTCTACAGTCTAGAGAAATATCTATAACATGTAATGATTTTGGTTTTGAATGAATGAGTTTATTAAGAATTTAGTAAAATAAAGTAAAAGATAAAGCAGTGACAGGTAGATAGATGATAGACAGATAGATGACAGAGACAGACAGATAGCAAAACATCACCAAACTGGGCACTCAAAATATTCATCAAAAAGTAACAATGGAAACCCCTTTAATGCAACCAGCTGGAGTTGTTTCTCAGAGAGCTCCAGGTACAGCTGTGCACTCTCTCGGGTAAGGCCTCAAAAGGTAACGCAAATAGCAGCAGGATGCTAACATCATTTCACTTTATAAACATCCGTTCTGGCCCAAGGAACCCCCTTTAAGGAAGCCAGCTGGAGCATCCACTTGGAAGATGCTGTCAAGTCAACACCAGCCACGGAGATGACAGCACCAAACCCGGCACTTACAAGATCCAGCAGAAACTGGCTGTGGTGGTTGAGGCAGTCAGCTGGAGTTCCCAACTGAGCCTTCTCGTCAAGAACGAGCTTCCCACCGCTGAACTAGAGACTTCTCTTTCCCACTGCAGGAGCTTGTGCGTGTGTGTGTGTGTGTGTGTGTGTATGTATGTGTGTGTGTATGTGTGTGCACTCGCATGTGCATGCGTTTGTGTGTGTGCATGTGTGTGTGCGTGTGTGTGTGTGTGTGTGTGTGTGTGTGTGTGTGCAGGTGTGTTAATTTGGTAGAAATACTCTACTTTCAAGCTGTTTGCAGGGAGGCAGTGTTTTTCCTCTTAGGCTGTTTACCTTCTCCCTTCCTGCTTTTTTGTCTAAAGCAAAACCTTCTAAAGGAAAACCCTGCTTCCCCAGCCACCTTCTCAATGGTCAAAACAGCACAGGACAATTTACCAATGCAATATTCACTATACTCTCGTATACTCAAGGACCTGTTTTCTAATTTTGATTTTTATAGATAGAATAACAATTCAAAATTGAAGTGAAAATTATCCTCTTAGGTTTTTAGATTCTCTCAGAAAAAATATTAAGTTACTTTATTTTTCCATTTAATAATAGATGTAAAACAAGAAAACTCAAATCTGTCTGATGACTGGCCCAGGGTAAACAAATTGTTAAAGAGAAATGAGAGAAGATAGTAATTGATAATTCTGCACTTTAGAGGAAAAATAGAAATTAAATGGGACATGTATATTCAATGTTTATGATTAGATAAATGTCCTCATTTTCATAAATATAAGGTAGAAAATACATGCAATGTTACTGAAAATTATCTATCAAAATTTAATTAATTTTTTTGAAAATTAAAAAATGAAAGTTTTAGTGACCTAGAAAATTACCCTGTGATCTATCTGTCAAATGGGGATGTGTCTTTAAGCTAAAAACCATATAGTGGAGAGAAGAAAGAACACATATTCCTGCTTCAGTTGGTTACATCCAGTTGCTGATTAAAGTTGGAGTTCTTGATAGAGTTGCTCTTGAGACAGAAAAGAACTATTAAAATTTAAAAATTCATGCCCTGACCAATAGCACTTTGAAAACCTAGGGATGAACCACAAAAGAAATGAGCAATATTCATTTTCTCCAAAAGGCAGTCTCTAATACATAAATAGTGTTTGTGTGTAACAATTATTTTCAGTGTATTTGTGTATGTACTAAAAAACGGGTTGAAATATAAAGCTGCCTCTGAGTGCACACATTTTATCTAGAGCGCATCTCAAACCTGAGGACTCTCAGAGTGCACCGTGCACAAAAACTGTTTTCTGTGTATTGATCTGTGCTTAACCTGTGTCTTTCTCTGTGCTTGTGAAGGTAACTTCAGGAGAGAATGCACTGGGCTTCTCTTGTTATTGTTTAAACCCATTTGTCATTTACAGTTGAAAACTATGATTAATAACTATATAGAACATTTATGTTTATACAACTTTATAAAATTACATGAGAATATATCTCAAACAAAAATGTATGCAAGCAAACACTGGTTAGATCATATACATTCAAGTATGGCTACAATCTTTATGTCACTGTACTGAAATGAAGACATTGACAAATAAAAATTCATATTACTTTCAAAAGCTTATGGGGGGGTCCTGGGAGATGATTCAGCAGGTAATGTGCTCAACTTACAGGTGTGAAGGACAGATCCCACATTGAAGTCAGGGGTGTCTCCATCAACAATGAGATCCAGGAGACAGAGACAGAGGATCTTTAGAGTAAGCTGGGTGGTGAATCAGCCAAAAACAGGGAACTCTGGGATCCCTGAGAGATTTTATCTCATTATGTAATGTACAAGCTACCAAAAACACCCAGTGTCAACCTCGGGTTTCCCCATAAGTCTACACACCAACGCACATGCATTCACATGCATACAAATGTACACACATATAGACACACATTATGCACATATGCAAATAAATAAAATAAAATAAAAACCATGAAAGTACTGCTATGTTCAGTTATCTCTTGAAGCTAAGCCTGTCCTTTGGGCTGTGCTTTACACAATGCTAACAGTGTGATGATAACATATTTCAGATACGATACACTCTCAAAAAAACACAATACTGGCTACATTAGGGATAATCTCAATTATAAATAACTTAAAAATTAGTTTAAAATGTGGACATTAGATAAGTTTAAAAAATTACTTTCTCTTCTTCAAGTATTTGCTCTGTCAATCCTACCCCCTTCTCCCCAAATCTCATACAACCTTAAACCTTCTCTTTCACACTCTCCATAACCACAACCCCCTTCTTCCACCCTCCCAGAAGATAATCTTTACTTGACAAGTGTTTTTATAAACATGCACTCTAGATCTATCACTTAGTACTCCATTGTCAAATGTTTGCCATGACAGAATGAGAAACTATGTTCATATAAAATTTATGAATATTTCTGGTATCCTCATGTGCAAAATTCCCAAATCTAGAAATAGCTCATACATTGTTCAGTGGGAGCAGAAATGCAGTGGTTTTGTCCATATAGAAGAGTACGACTTGGAAACAGAAAGGAAGAACTATCTATTCAGTAGCAGTGAAATCATGTTTCTGTAAAACAGGTCACCTACCCATGCCTACTGTGGCCATGGATCTTACAGGAGAACTTTTATCACTGCTTTACAAAACTAGTTTAACTCCTTAGTGTACTCAAAATATTTGCCCTCACAAGTACAGTTTTGTGTAGCTCCCTATCCTCACCAAAGAAACTTCTCTTCCAAACAGTCAGAAACAGTTACAGAAAAACCGCAACTGGTCAAAATGCAGAAAGCAACTGATCTGGGGTGACCAGACCCAGTGGTGACATCTGCACACAAGCCTGTCCCCAAGGCTCAGAGAGCATTGCAGAAGGGGAAGGGTGGAAGACTGGACGAGCCAGAGTGTGGGGACATGTGCTGTGAGATCTTGTCTCCTAAAAAAGGGGGACTCTCCTGATGAGGCTGCCTGAACACCATCACCAGTAAACATGTTTACTCAGAAGGAGGAAAACTCACAGCCCCCACCCCTGTCAGAGAACGCAGGCAGTTAGTAAGGGATGCTGAGAGCAGGCAGAGATGCCTAACTGGTTATCAAGTATCAAGCGGATGGGCCTGAAATTATCTATTGCAATACTGAATAGACTTGCAGATTGTACCTATGCATGTGGTGTGTGTGTGTGTGTGTATGTGTATGCACACATGTATGTGTGCATGTGCACCCAACAATAACAAGTCAGAATGAGTTACTCAAGAATTTGGTAGAGAGTTGGAGGACATGGAGGAAGTTGGAGGAGGGAAAGAGAACGGAGAAATGGCACAGTTACATTTTAATTAAAAAGGAACAAAATATTAATAAGATTATGAACATGAATAAATGTCAAGGACACAGTAGTGGATGAAATGAAAGAAAAACTATCTGAAAATTGTATGTTACATGATGTCATTTATATAAAATTCTCTATTAGACAAAGCTGTGATAGAAATGATGTCAGTTTTGGCTGGGGTTTAGGAGGAAGGTAAGGGCAGGGGCTGCAGAGGAAAGCACAAGAGAGCATTGTGGGCTGATGCTTCCTGTCTGTGTCTGGTGTATGGTGAGGCTCACCAGAATCCACACAAATGGTTAAATTCACTGGATGATCCAACAAAAGTAAACATGGTCTGTAGTTTTCTTGTTATTATTTCCACAATGCCAGTGTCCTGGTTTTAATTACTATAATTTCTTTTATATTTGTCTGCGACTGTAACAATTTCAAAATAAGAAAACCTCGGTGGAAACTTCCTTATTTTTAAAAACATTTAAAAATTATTATTGCAATATATTGGATCACATTCTTTCCCCTCCCCATCTCCTCCCTGATGTCCCACTTATACATTCAACTTCCTGTTCTTTCACTCTTGAAAACAAATAACAACAAAACCCAAACAAACCAGACAAAAAAAGCACACACATACAAAAACATGGAGCTGGATTTATTTGCTGACCACTCCTAAGCTTGAGGCCTGCCATGGAGTGTAGTTTGTGGCTGATATACTCAGTATTACTTAAAAAAATGTTTTTTTGTTAATTAGAGTTTATTTACTTTGTATTCCGGCTGTAGCTCTACCTCATTCCCTCCCAAGCCCACCGGCCCTCCCCCTTTTCTCCTATGCCCCTCCCTCAGTCCAATGATAGGGGAGGTCTTCCTCCCCTTCCATCTGACCCTAGTTTATCAGGTCTTATCAGGACTGGCTTCTTTGTATTCCTCTGTGGATTGGTAAGGCTGCTCCCTCCTCAGATGGAGGTGATCTAAGAGCCAGCCCATGAGTTCATGTTAGAGATGGTTCCTGGTCCTATTATTGGGGAACCCTCTTGGATACTAAGCTGCCTTGGGCTACTTCTGGGCAGAGGTTCTAAGTTATCTCTATGCATGGTTCTTGTTTGGAGTATCAGTCTCAGAAAAGACCCCTGTGCCCAGATTTTTTGGTTCTGTTGCTCCTCTTATGGAGCTCCTGTTTCCTCCAGGTCTTTCTGTCTCCCTCTTCTTTCATAAGATTCTCTGCACTCTGCAAAAAGTTTGGCTATGCATCTTAGCATATGTTTTGATACCCTGCTGGGTGGAGTCTTTCAGAGGCCCTCTGTGATAGGCTTCTGTCCTGTTCCCTGTTTTCTCTCTCTTCCGATGATGTCTGTCTCATTTGCCTTTCTGAATGAAGATTGAGCATCTTACCCAGGGTCCTCCTTCTTGCTTAGCTTCTTTAGGTGTACAGATTTTAGTATGACAATCCTATATTATATGTCTAATATCCACTTATAAGTGAGTATATACCATGTGTGTCTTTCTCCCTCTGGGATACCTCACTCAGGATGATGTTTTGTATATTCCACCATTTGCCTGCAAATCTCATGATTTCCTTGTTTTTAATTTCTGAGTAGTATTCCATTGTGTAAATGTACCACAATTTCTGTATCCATTCCTCAGCAGAGGGACATATGGGTTGTTTCCAGATTCTGGCTATTACAAATAAAGCTGCTAGGAACATGTTTGAGCAAATGTCCTTGTATAGTTGAGCATCTTTTGGATATATACCTAAGAGTGGTACAGCTGGGTCTTGAGGTAGCACTATTCCTATTTGTCTGAGAAAGCACCAGATTGATTTCCAAAGTGGTTGTACAAGATTACATTCCACCAGCAGTGGAGAAGGGTTC
The DNA here is from genome assembly GCA_028658305.1 of Pachyuromys duprasi. Lineage (NCBI taxonomy): Eukaryota > Metazoa > Chordata > Mammalia > Rodentia > Muridae > Pachyuromys > Pachyuromys duprasi. Next base: position 4,150,372 of record CM053755.1, read on the forward strand.
CCCTTTCTCCACATCCTCTCCAGCATGTGAGGTCACTTGAGTTTTTGATCTTAGCCATTCTGATGTGTGTAATGTGAAATCTCAGGGTTGTTTTGATTTGCCTTCCCCAACCCTATATCTGACAGAGGGCTAATATCCTGAATATATAAAGAACTTAAGAATTTAAACGGCAACAAATCAAGCAATCCAATTAAAAATGTGGTACAGAGCTAAACAGAGAGTTCTTAATAGAGGAGCATCGAATGGGAGAGAAACACTTAAAAGAAATGCTCAACATCAGTATTACTTTTTTGAAGAAACCGATTTTCACTTTCCCAGTAGATATCAATTTTGAATAGCACCTTAGTTAGGCATAGGATTTTGTCTGTTTCTGCTTCTCAGTTCTGGACTCTGCCTGGCTTGACCCCATGCAGGTCCCGTGCATGCTGTCACAGGCTCTGAGTTCACATTTGCATCAGCCCTGTTGTGTCTGGAAAATGCTTGGAATTATCAACCAGCTCTCGATCCTGCCATCCTGACTCCTCCTTCTCCACATGGACCTTTGAGCCTTAGGAAAGGTGTGATGAAAGCATCACATTCTGAGCTGGGTGTGACTGGTCTTATCTACACTTTGTTCAGTTGTGGGTCTTTGTCCTGCTCACCATCCGTCTACTGTAAAGAAGAAGCTTCCAAGTGGAAGCTTTTGAGTGGTCCTCCGTGGGTGCCTGTGACACCTGCATCCACACGAGCATCCTCCTGTTCCAGAACAGGAAAGGACGGTGCCTCCACTGAGCATCAATCCCCCAAGTGGGGTTTCCTTCCCATGTATTTATAGCTTGTCAGCACTATCATCATAGTTTTTATAAACCTACCCTCAGGTGGATCCTTTACATAAATTTTAAACTTGCTCATAAGAAGCTATTTATTGTAAAAGGACACATCCCTTCATTTGACCTAATGTTGCTTTCCAGCTACACACTGTCTTTCTCTTCTTATTGTCAAAGCCAGGCTGCTCGGAACTGTGTACAGGTGTACGCATGAGGCAGCCCGTGCTTGACTCCACCTGTTCTCTCATCCAGAGCGCTCAAGGGTGTTCAAAGACCACTGGGAAGAATGACCATCAACAGCACCGACCCAAGAAAAGCACCCTCAGATTGGTCGCCTTGACACTTCTCTGTGCTGCGTAATTAACACAAAGCTCATCATCGTGAGACTGCAGATGAAATTTTTGTTGTTACTCTTTTTTTGCTACGTTTTTGGAGTCAGACTGGCAAACTCACAGTCCCCCCGCCATACACTCAGACTCCTCATTACCAAAATTACAAGTGTGTACAACTACACCTAGATATATTATTCTAGGAAGAAAAACTTTTAAGTGTATAAGTCTAAAATTAAAAGATAAACAAATCATTCAAAAATAGAAGTTTTAGCTCAGAGGAACATATGACTCTGGTGACACTCATCTCAGTGCCAAAAGTCTCGTGTTAATCAAAAGTACATCTTGTGCTTATCATGCTCCAAGCCAACTCAACCATTTCCCCTTAAGAATGGGTCACACCTAGCATTCTTCAGTTTGACGTATGGAGCCTCGATGTATAGTTACCCAAGGCAGATATAGGAGGAAATTCCTGTGTCTAACTTCTGTATTCTCAAGGCTTGCAGATTTTGCACCTCAATATCACTTATACACAGCCTTTTATTGCGAAAGCTCTATGCAATCTTACCCACTGCCTCTTATTAAACTGCATTCACAATTAGTTGTCACACTTTATGAGTATAAATATATGAATACATTATATTTTATGTAATATAGTATATGGTTTAATATATTTAAATAATGCTGTATTTTAAATGATAACCTATATATTCATTTTGTACATCTCAATCTGTCACATCCTACATGACTCCAGGGATGGACCTCTGTGGATGGTGAGGGAATGAACAGAAAGATACAGACAAACAGAAAACAGACAGGCAGAAAAGCTAGGATCAGGAGGTCGGAGCTCTCTGGTGGAGAAAACTAAGCACTCTGGAACCTCAGTGTGTTTACAATGTAGAGTTGAACAGAGAAGTGGGCTTATCGTATACGGCTGGACAAGGAGGTAGAGTTGTGATATGTAGATAAACAAGGAGGCATGGTTTATGGTATACAGCTGGATCAGGAAAACAGGTTTATCTAATCTTAGGATGAGCAGAGAAATGCGTTCTGTAGAGTACAGTCTTCAGGATAAACACCTGGGTGGAAAAGCTATGACAGATATTTTCTACATACTTCGACCAGCAGAAGCTTTCGCTATGCCTCCATGTCTCAAAACAGGGGGATGTCTTTGCTATTTCTCCATGGGTCTAAGGGTCTGGTTTCCTTGATAGAGATAGCTCATGCCAAGGCACAATTACTCAGGATTTATAAACTCAGGGCTTTATCCATTTCCTACATCACACATTCCAATTATTAGCATATCATACCATATCTTATTAGTAAGTCAGATATAACACAAATGATATATTGATATATCAGTATACAGACAGGGATCAATTATTTTCATAGATATATTTGGATATGATACTTGCCAACTCAATTCTGACTTCACTTGGAATACCAAACAATGGCTGACTACCTGCTCTGTTATAGGCACTGTCTTAGAGAGTTATAAGAAAAATTCTCAGGAATATTTTTTTTGATTTTGGTACTAAACTGCTTCAAATATTGTGAGTGACCTAGTAGTAGGTCCACACCTTGTTTTTCCTGTCTTGCCATGTTATATGACAAAACTGACTTAAGTTATTTATAGAAACAGACTTTACATTATTAATTAACTAGTTAATTAATTCTGGTGAGGGCCGTCGCACATGCAATGGTGCTCACATGGAGGTCTATGGTCATCTTGTAGGTTGTTAGCAATATTGGCACACACCCTTACTCACAGAGCCAGTCCAGGTATTTTTAGTGACAACAGAAGCTTCCATAGAGCTTCAAAAATTGTGTGTATAATATTTTATCTAATCCACACATCATTTCACAGACACTACTGTCTCTATATGTCTTTTCTCCAGTGACTTTTTCCTGAGTTCTCACAGCTCTTAAATAATGGTGTCTGGATCAAATCCAAGCACTCGGTTCTCAAGCTTATGAGTGTTTAAACAATTGTCTGAAGATTGCACAAACTGTACAATGAGCAGCGCAGAATTAGCTTCATCAAGAGTGGTTAACACAACAAGCTTCTTTCACCCACTCTCATCATGGAGCTTCGACGCACATGTGTGGGGCTGTGTGTGACTCCGTAGCCTCTGGTGCCTCACTCAGACATTTGCAACCGACTGGAAGCAGACACCTCACAACAATAGTCTCCAAATGATGTTCATTAAGTGAAGCTTCCTTTGCTCACAACCTAAAATAATCCTGCTTTGCAGAAATAAACAAGAACTGTAGCCTGGGGTTATTCGGGGAAGATTCCATTACAGAGAACAGAATGTGGAAGTTGTTAGGCTTTTTGCCTCTATAAGCTGTTATAATACCTTTTGTTTAAGATCACAGCTAGGGAAACTCACTTTATCAGTAGTGTGAGGGTTGAACCCTACATCTCTATGTTCTCTGTAAAAAGCTGCAGTTCAAAGTTCTCCAGGAAGCAGACTGATGATTAATAATCTGTCAGCAGAGCTTCTTCATAAGGTCAAAGCAGGTCTTTTACTTGAGTTTTCCTGAGCAAAACCTACATTTAGTAGTCATTTTAAAAGCTGTGTGTGTATGTGTGTGTGCACGTGTGTGAGTGAATATGTGTGTGGGGTACTAGTAGAGGCCAGAAGAGGGTGCTGGTCCCTGTAGCTAAACATACAGTTGGTTGTATGGTTCCCACATGGGTTCTGGGACCAGAACTCTGGTCCTCTGCAAGAGCAATAAAAGGTCCTCCCTTTATCCGGTGTTCTGTATGAAAGTATCATTTCTTGCTTAATAATGAACATTCTATCCAAAAGAATGTTTTCTGTTAGTATCTGCATAAGAATTCTTTAAAAATCAACATGAAAAGATTTTGAAAGTCTCAGAAAGAGTTATTGCAAAGATCCTCCAAACTAATTTATAGCCTTTATCGCACAGAGCAAATGCCTAGTGATGCTACCCAGTTATTATTCAGAAATGTTTATAAAACAGGCTTTTCAGACCTTTCCACATGTGTGAAGTTTGTAGTAAAGTGTAAGAATGAAGCAATCTCCATGTGTGTTCAAGTATTTGAACAACTTAGAGTCAGTTAAAAGAATAATGTATGAAAGAGAGTTGCCAACACCTCTGTGGTGTATAAGTCAGTGAATTTAAAGAAAATCTACTAGTATATCATTGACATTTTATCCTTTTAGATAGTCAAAACAAATTATTTAGTAGGTGTTTTATAGTTTTTTTGTTTGCTTGTTATTAACTATGGTTTTTTGTTTGTTTGTTTTTGTTTTTTTGTTTTTTTTGAAACCAAGGTGGCTCTTTGTATCAGCCTTAGTATATGGAAGTTCTAAATTATCATGTGTAAAGCACTTGAACTCTAGGGCCACCTGCTCATTCAGTCCACCCTGCCTTTCACAATTTGGCAGGCAGTGGACCAGATCAGTGTTTCTCAAAGGGTGCTACGAACAACAGAGACATGCACATTTCTTTGAAGGGATACAGGAAAGTGTTTGATATTTCACTGTTCTTTCAGCAGTCTCTCTACAAAACAGATTATATGTTGAACAAGTCTTTTTGTAATTATTGCTTAGAAAATCAAAGTCAAATAATAAGATGATTTAAAATATTTACTCATTAAAGGTAGCACACAAATTTGGCAACATCACAGAGATAGTTTTCCAAAGTCTCAAATTTGGGGAAGCTGAAGACAAATGTTAGAAACAAGCTATGACTTGAAAGGATCTGAAGTGGAAAGTACCTGACCAGAAGGCCCCCTTACTGAAGGTATATTGGTTAAGACTGATTGAGCAGCACAATTTAAATCTTGTGGCCAGACAGACAAAATTGCAGGCAAACATGTTCATGAGAGAATTGTGAGTGTGTGAGGTCCATGGAGGTATCTACTCATTAGGTCCAGAGTCACCTTGAAAGATTTCAGTTCTCACAGGCAGCCAGTTGCGTTGGTATGGTAGAAAAGCTTTCCTCAGATCGTGAATGAAACCTGGTGGGATTCCAGCTAGAAAGTTTTAAACCTCTGAGAAAAAGGGGAAGTGTTGCCTACAGAAGACACTGAGCTCCTACATCATGTTCAGGGAACAATCCTTCTTTCATCAGTTTAGAAGCAAAAGTTTTCCAAAACCACATCGTAATTCATGCTAGAGGGGAGATAGGACATTCAGAGAGAGATTTTCATTTTTCATGCCCAAGTAAATGAAGCTCATGACTCATCTGAGGCTTGTGTGCGAGTGCTTTTTCATCACTGGGTATTTAGGAGAAAAAAAGTTTAAATATTACCTGACTTAAATTATTTTATTTATTGTTGTAAAAAACTCAGTATTCCAAAAGCAAAAGAAGTTCAAGGGCCAGAGTCACTGTCTGTGTCTTAAGTTAGTGTCTTTTAAAACAAGTTATTTATTTATTTATTTATTTTACAAATTACAGTTTATTCATTTTGTATCCCAGCTGTAGCCACCTACCTCATTCCCTGCTAATCACACCCTCCCTCCCCTATCTCCTCCCATGCCAATTCCCAAGTCCACTGTTAGGGGAGGTCTTACTCCCCTTCCCTCTGACCCTAGCCTTTCAGATCTCATCAGGAGTGGCTGCATTGTCCTCCTCTGTAGCCTGGTAAGGCTGCTACCCCCTCAGAGAGAGGTGATCAAACAGCCAGTCACTGAGTTCATGTCAGAAAGAGTCCCTGTTCCCCTTACTAGAGAACACACTTGGAGACTGAGCTGCTATGGGCTGCATATGTACAAGGGGTCTAGGATATTTCCGTGCATGGTCTTTGGTCGGAGTATCAGTCTCAGAAAAGACCCCTATGCCCAGATTTTTTGGTTCTGTTGCTCTCCTTGTGGAACTCCTGTCTCCTCCATGTCTTTCTATCACCCACTTCTTTGATAAGATTCCCTGCACTGTGCCCAAATTTGGGCTATGAGTTTCAGCATCTGCTTTGAACTCTTGTTGGGTAGTCTTTCAGAGGCCCTCTGTGGTAGGCTCCTATCCTGTTCCTTCCCTGTTCTCCCTCTTCTGATGTCTGTCCCATTTGCCTTTCTGAATGAGGATTGAGCATTGTACCTAGGGTTCTCCTTCTTGCTTAGCTTCTTTAGTTGTACAGATTTTATTATGTTTATCTTATAGTATATGTCTAATATTCACTTATTTTTATATTAATTACAGTTTATTCACTTTGTATTCCAGCTGTAGCCTTCTCACTTAGTCCCCCCCCCCAATCCCACCGTCCCTCCTTCTTCTCTTCCCAAGCCCTTCTCCAAGTCCACTGATAGGGGGAGGTCCTTCTCCCCTTCCATCTGACCCTAGCTTATCAGGTCTCATCAAGACTGGCTGCATTATCTTCCTCTGTGGCCTGGCAAGGCTGTTCACCCCTCAGGGAGAGGTGATCGAAGAGCCAGCTATGGAGTTCATGTCAGAGACAGTCCCTGTTCCCAGTTCTGAGCTGCCATGGCTACATTTGAGCAGGGGTTCTAGGTAATATCCATGAATGGTCCTTGGTTGGAGTATCAGTCTCAGAAAAGACCCCTGGGCCCAGGTATTTTGGTTCTGTTGCTCTCCTTGTGGAGCTCCTGTCCTCTCCAGTTCTTAATATCTCCCCATTCTTTCATAAGATTCCCTGCACTCTGCCCAAAGTTTGGTTATAAGTCTCAGCAGCTGCTTTGATACCCTGCTGGGTAGAGTCTTTCAGAGGCCCTCTGTGGTAGGCTCCTGTCATGTTTCCTGTTTTCTCCTTCTTCCAATGTTCATCCTGTTTATCTTCTTGAGTGAGGATTGATCCTCCTACCCAGGGTTCTCCTCTTGCTTGTTTTTTTATTTTAGGTGTACAGATTTCAGTATGTTTATCCTATGTTATATGACTAGTATCCATTTATAAGTGAGTATATACCGTGTTTGTCTTTCTGTTTCTGAATTACCTCACTCAGGATAATCTTTTCTAGATCCCATCATTTTCCTGCAATTGTCATGGTTTCCTTGTTTTTTAATTGCTGAATAGTATTCCATTGTGTAAAAGTACCATAATTTCTGTATCCATTCCTCTGTTGAGTGACATCTGAGTTGTCTCCAGGTTCTGGCTATTATGAATAAAGCTGCTACTAACATGGTTGAACAAATGTCCTTATTGTGTACTTGAGCATATTTTAAATATATGCCTAGGAGTGGTATAGCTGGATCTTGAGGAAGCAGTAAGCCTAATTGTTGGAGAAAGCACCAGATTGATTTCCAAGGTGGTTGTACATTCCTACCAGCAATGGAGGAGGGTTCCCCTTAATCCACATCCTCTCCAGCATGTGTTGCCACTTGAAGTTTTGATTTTAGCCATTTTGATGGGTGTTAGATGAAACCTCAGGGTCGTTTTGATTTGCATTTCCGTGATGACTAAGGACGTTGAGCATTTCTGTAAGTGTTTCTCTGCCATTTGATATTCATCTATTGAGAATTCTGTTTATCTCTGTTCCCCATTTTTTAATTGAATTGCTTGATTTGTTGTTTATATAGGGTTGGTGAAGATCCTTCCCCAGTCTGTAGGCTGTCGTTTTGTTCTGATGATAGTGTCCTTTGCTTTACAGAAGCTTTTTAGTTTCATGATGTCCGATTTATTGATTGTTAATCTTAGATCCTGTGCTATTGGTGTTCTGTTCAGGAAGTAGTCTACTGTGCCAATGAGGTTAAGGCTCTTTCCCACTTTTTCTTCTAACAGATTTAGTGTGTCTGGTTTTATGTTAAGGTCTTTGATCCACTTGGATTTTAGTTTTGTGCAGGGTGATAAATATGGGTCTTTTTGCATTTTTCTACATGGAGACATCCAGTTAGACTAGCAGCATTTGTTGAAGATGCTGTCTTTTTTTTCTATTGTATGGTTTTGGCTTCTTTGTAAGAAATCAATTATCTATAGGTGTGTGGGTTTATTTCTGGGTCTTCTATTCAATTCCATTGATCCACCATTCTGTTTCTATTCTAGTTTTATGCAGTTTTTATTACTATTGCTCTATAGTACAGCTTGAGATCAAGAATGGAGATACCGGAGAGATCCAAGATGGCTGCCACGAGAGGACACTGTGTCTGAGGAGTAGGACAGCAGAAACAACACAGCGACCAGGAGTCTGAACTCTGGGACCTAAAACGCCAGCATTTGTGATTGCCAGGTGAGCGAAACTCTTATGGCGAGATAATCAAGTGGGAAAACCCTAGGGACACCCAGTTATTACCCGGAAAAATCTCCGGGTGACCAGCGGCGCACAGCTCTGATCTGAACAAGCAGCTGCGCTGGGCGCCTGCACCTGCCATAATAGACTGGTTCACACAGTCTCGTGGGCAGTCTGAGGAGGAACTGGGTACCATTTTCACTGACCTGCACACTGTGAGCACACACTGAACCCGGGTTCTGCTTCAACCCAAGGGTGTACGGCAGGAGCACACCAATAGCCGGAACCACCCCAGAATGAGAGGGTTGGGGCACCGTTTTGACCAGTCTGCACACTGTGGGTGCACACCACACGCTTCCACCAGCAAAAACCTCAGTCCGTGTGTGAGTCCACGGGCAAGTCGGGGAAGGACCTGAGTTCTGCTTCAACCCGCGGGTGTACGGCAGGCGCACATAGCTGGAACCACCCCAGACTGAGAGGGTCCGGGGACCATCTTGACCAGACTGCACACTGAGGGTGAAAACTGCACGCATCCACCAGCAAAAACCTCAGTCCGTGTGTGTGTCCACAGGCCAGACAGAGAAGGCCTCGGGCACCATTTCAGACAGGCCTGCAAACAGCGGATGCACACCAACCCAAACCCACTCTGTGTGCCCCAAATATTATCTCAGACCGTGGTGCACAGCCCCTGGCCCAGAAGGGGGCGCCAAATCTCCATTCCAAGGGAGAGCCCTTAGCAGCAAGCCCAGGGCGGAGCGTACATCTCAAACCGGGACACTCATACTCTAGCACAGAGTGAGGAGTAAAACCTCCAGACCAGAGGGGTGACCAGCCTGCAGTGCTCACAGCTTCTAGCACAGAGCACGAAGCCGGACACACAGAGCCCACAATAGAGTTCAACTGAGACAACAACACACACTACCAAACCACCGGAAATCCCTGATCTTCTTGAAGAATACTCCTGACACAAGAGATTGACAGTTTCAGACTGAAGTACAGCCTTAAAGCACAAAGAGCTCCCTGATTATATATAAACAAATGCCCAGAAATCGGCGAAAGAACTCACCCAACAAAAATCAGGACACCATGGCCCCACCAGAAATACCCAAAAGCAGTGGAGATTTTAATTCAGCGGAGACACAGGAAAATTATATTAAAGCGTTGATTATGCAGATATTGGAGGAACAAAAAGAGAGACAAAAAGAGGAAATGAACAAGGCCCTCAAAGAAATGGAGAAGAAATTAATTGCCCACATAGAGGAACAATCAAAGATAAACAGAGAAGAAACAACCAAAATAGGAGACACAGTCAATCAGTTGAAGGAAACGGTACAAATCTTGAAAACGGAATTAGAATCTATAAAGAAAACACAAAGGGAGAAGAACCTCGAACTGGAGAACTTAGAGAAAAGATCAGGAACCACAAAGTTAAGCATCACCAATAGAATACAAGAGATGGAAGAGAGAATCTCGGGAGTGGAGGATACGCTGGCTGAAATGGATTCCTCACTCAAGGAAAATAAAAAATCGGAAAAATCCCAAGCACAAAACATCCAAGAAATTAAGGATGCCATCAAAAGACAAAACCTAAGAATAATTGGAATAGATGAAAAAGAAGACTCCAGACTCCAAGGACCGGAAAATATTTTTAAGA
>CM053755.1:4160811-4180006 GCA_028658305.1 Pachyuromys duprasi
AGGAGAAAACAAGCAACAGGACAGGAGCATGCCAAGGAGGACCTCTGGGGGGGTCAATGTAGCGATGTATCAGAGCAGATATTAAGACTTGTGATCAAGCCTTTGACAGAGGGCGAGAAGTAGTGATAGATCTGGGGGAGGTTGGTGAGACTTGGGGAGAACAACAGCTCCACAAAGACCAAACTGAGCAGGGCACAGGGGTCTTGTATGAAAAGGTTTCTACAATCAAGGACCATGTGTGGATGTGGCCTGGAACCCCCACTCAGATGGGGCCCATGATAGCTCGGTGTAGGACTGAAGACCCTAGTGAGGGAAACAGGGACTGTTTCAGTCATGAACTTGATGGCTGACTCTTTGACACTCCCCCATACAAGCCAGGGAGTGACAGACTGGCTAGATCTCAGGGGAGGACATTGCACCTAGCCCTGAGGAGACAGGATGACCTGGGGTTGGGAGGAAGGGGAGGAGGTCCTCCCCTGTTGGTGGACTTGGAGGGGGTGGGGAGGAGGGAGATGAGGGAGGGAGTGGGAGGGTGGGAGGGAATGAGGGAGGAGGCTATGCCTGGGATGCAAAGTACCTAACCTGTGATTGATATAAAAATAAAGAAATTAAAAAAAAAGAATGGAGATACCTCCAGACTATCTGTCGTTGTACAGGATTGTTTTAGCAATTCTGAGTTTTTTTTTTCCCAAATGAAACTGAGAATTGTTCTTTCAAGTTCTGTAAAGAATTGTGTTGGTAATTTGATGGAAATTTCATTGAATCTGTAGGTTGCTTTTGGCAGAATGGCCATTTTCCCTATGTTATTCTGAAAGTGTTTTTACTTACATGTTTATATACCTACATAGAGCATCTTTCAAATGTAATTTTGTTTTTTTCCCATATAGTTAATATTGTTCTGTGCTATGTAATCCTTACCGGATAGATCATGCCCTCAGAAAGCTCTCTATGGCAGTTTGATATATGACAAACATGTTTGTAGCATTTGGTAATGTCCACCACGTCAAGAGATCATGATCCAGCCAATTCTTAGTGACTACTACACTCCCAAGTCTGTGGGACATTCTTCTTGCCAACATAGATATGAAAATGCAGACAGCATAGTAACTTTTTCCTATTTCGATACCAAAATTCAAAGGAGAGACAAGCAAGAAAATACGTACAGTTTGTAATTACAACATTCATCATTCCCAAGGCAATTCTAAGGCAGTTAGAAATATTTCTACATATATTTTCCAGTATATGTATTTTATTTTATTTATTGTGTTATTTAAATGATTAGCGTCTTTAAGTAGGTTAATTAGTAGAAGTGATAATAATATATTTGCTTTGATTCTGATTTTAGTGGGAAACACTTTTATTCCTAATTTTAGAAAGATTGCTTGCTGTTGTGTTAGCATAAGGCATATTTACATGACTATGTTAAGAATAATCCATCAATTCTTAGTTAATTCAGAGACTTATGAAACAAATACATGTTGGACTAGGACAAAGCAAGTTTTTTTGTCCAGTGGCTTATATTATTAGCTATTTATATGTAAGGAGAATTACCTTTTGTATTTTTATATTAATTACAGTTTATTCCCTTTGTGTCCCAGCTGTAGCCTATCTTAACATGTGTTCTTGGGTTACTCATTTTAAATGCTTACATGGCCACATCTCAGTGAGAGTGGGCTCCATATTCTATTGCAAGTTTTGCTTCAATCTTTTTGATAAATACTTTCACTATAAAATGAATTTTAGAGATTTTCTAACTGTATTTGTGCTTTACGGTAGGAAGGAGTCTAGTGTTGGTTCAAATCATTCTAAAATTATTGAGTTTAGTTTCTTTTTGTAGATTAGTGCATCTAAAACATTTCTTTTTGTGGTAATTATTGTATTTGGCCTGTAGTTCTCATCAGTGATCAAATTTTTTATTGTTTTGCTGAAATAGTTTTGGTTTTAAATTATATTTTGTGTATTTATAAATATAGACTGTATCTTTAATTGCTGCTGTTTGTTTAAATTCCTATTTCCTTTCCAAGTTTGTATGTCTGAGCTCTCGCTTGTTTTTTATTTTTAGCTAATGATATATATCTGTCTTGTTAGTTTTGTCAGGTGTCTTTGTATGTCATTTGTTTGCTGTTTCAATGCCTGATCACTTTGCTTTATGATTTATATATATTTTAAACATTTTATTGGTTCTTTGTTAATTTCACCCCAATCCCACTCATATTTCTCTCCTGTCGTATTTTCCTTCCACCTTTGCAAACTCCTGACTCCCAACAGAAGGAAAAAAAAATCTTGTTGTGGAAGCTGTAGTGTATCACAGTGTGTCCCATCACAGTGTGTCCCAGAGGGTACAGGTTTTTCCACACTTCTTTGCTTGCACATGTTCATTGCAACGAGTCCTTGGTCTGGTCTGAGGCCTCTGGCTTCTGTTACACTGTCAATACTGGACCCTCACTGGGACTCTGTCTGTATATCCTGTTGTTGTCCTGTGCCATGGAGATTCTGTAGTTTCAGATCTGTAGGATCAGCCCCTTCAAGCACTCCAGCAGTTCATCAAAACAGATGATGGGGAGGGCCAGTTCAAGGCCTGGGACCAGAGCCTGAGAAGTAAGTGAGCTGGTGAGCTCCTCAGTTCCTCTGCACACACATCAGGAAAGCTCTCCGTCATGCTCTGGCTAGCCTATCCAATGCTGCTGCCAGCATGGGGCAGTCAGCTATCCCGTTCTCTTGCCCGAGTGGCTGATTCCTCATGCCCATTGTCCGTTCCATCAGGGCCAGCTCTACCATGCTGCCCAGGCAAGGTGCAGAGCCTCCTCTCTCAGGAGCTTCAGCTGGAGAGAGACTAAGCTAGTGCTCCCACTCTCTTGATCCTGGGGCCAGCTCTGTCACTTGCATAGGTGACAAGGGAAAAGGGAGGAGAGGAAGGCACCTTTCCCTAGTCGGTGCCACTGTACAGCAGACAGGAATCAGGGTTAGCTTCTGGTGCTCACACCCGTGGGGCCAGCTCACCTCCAATTCCCATGTCCTGGGCCATCTTCATTATGCTTCCCAGGTGAGGTGCAGGGCCTCCTGTCCTGAGTGCTGTAGCAGGTGAGGGCAGGGCCAGCTCTCCTGCTTTCATGACTGCAGGGCCAGCTCTCCACCCGCCATAGGTGGCAAGGGGTGCTGATTCGGGAGGGTATCTCTCCCTTGCCCAAGTCACAACACAGCAGACAAGCAAGCTCTCCCATACTCACATCCTAGGGTGGGCTCACTTGTGTTCCTCCCACCAGAGTTAGCTTTACTGTGCTGTCCAGGCAAAGTGCAGGGCCTGCTTTCCCAAGTGCTGCAGTAAGGGAGGAGCAGGGCCATGTCTCTACCCTGCTGAAGTAGGGGAAAAGTGAGGGGAGGAGACCTCTCCCTCACTGAAGCTGCCACACAGATGAAAAGAGTCAGGGCTGCTTTCCTGAATACAGCAGCTGGCCAGGGGCAGGAGCAGCTCTCCTGTTCTCATGCCTCCAGGGGTGTGGCCAGTTCTGCACAGCACCCAGTTATCAACATGTTCCTGGGTGGCAGCATAGACCAGGGACGTCCACCTGGATTTTGGTGGTAACAGACCTCTCCAACTGCAGGGCCATGGGCTCAGACTTGGCAACAGAACCAAGAAATCTGAGCACAAGGGTCTTTCCTGAGACTGATACTCCAACCAAGGACCATGCATAGAGATAACCTAGGACCCCTGCACAGATGTAACCCATGGCAGTTCAGCGTCCAAGTGAGTTCCATAGTAATGGGAACAGGTACTGTCTCTGACATGAACTGATTGGCCTGCTCTTTGATCACCTTCCCCCAGCCTTACCAGGCCACAGAAGAAGACAATTCAGCCACTCCTGATGAGACCTGATGGACTGGGATTGGAGGGAAGGAAAGAAGGCCCTCCCCTATCTTGGGGAGGGACAGGGGTGCAGAAGGGGGAGGAAGGGAGGGATTGGGATGGGAGGAGGGAGGGAACTACATGGGTATATAAGGTGAATAAAGTGTAATTAATAAAGAATTTAATAAAAAATTAAAAAATATGACCTGGGAAACAAAAGAAAACACAACAAAGGTCTGCACTGTGCCAGTCTGGTGATCACCTCAGGTTAGTTCTTTGTCATCTTGGACTCCCACGTGGGCATCATCTGTCTTGGGCTCACTCCTGCCCAGGGCCTGCAGAGTTCTTCTGGTCTTCGGCTTGATCCCTGCCCTGGGAACCCATTCAGGCATGTGTGGTGCCTGATTGGCGGTTGTCTGTATCCCTTGGTGTTGGACTGGTGGTTGTCTCAGGGAGTGTCAGGCCACTAATCACTTAGATGCTCACAGGTCAGAAGAGTGAGCACAGATTTACCCTCTCTCCTTTTTACTACCCGACACACATGTGACCCAGCGGCCACACCTGCAATGCCTCTAGGGGCAGGTTGTATATGTCTTACTTCTTTCTTTCCTCTTCGTTTAGTCCATTGCTCATTATTAGCTTAAAGCAGTTGACTTTAATGGATATTATAATTTTGTGATTCACTAGCCTTTTCGGGGGTTAAAACTGACTACATGTTCTAAATGTTTCATATTTTTGAAAGATCTTTTTTGTGAGAATTCATGATGAACTTTCTTATTTATTTAGCTCTTATATTCTATTCCAGCTCTTTGACTTTTCACTGTTGTGTTGTGAAAGATATTGAAATTTGCTATTGCTTAGTCTATTTCATTTTATTTTCATTTTTTAATGTAATTATGCCCTCCTAAATTATTTATGTGTCACTTTTATATACAAGTATTAAAAGCTGGTTCCACTGTTTGCAAATTTAGCATTATAAAAATTCATATTTGTAGTTATGCTTTTATTACTGAATTGTCTTCTTTATATATCAAAATCAAAATTCTGACTTTCTTTCGAGTTTTCACATTCATTTGCCAACATTCATTTTTAATCATGCTGAATTTTGAATTTTATTATTTCATACAATAACAAAATTTGATTTTTCAACTAACATCAGGAACTATGGTTCAAATAGGTCAATAAACTCCAACACTTGTTAGTATGACTAATAAGTTTTTTCCAGTTTGTAACATAAGATTACATATGCAGATATTTCATGATCATTTTGTTAGCAATTAATTTGCAGCTTAATTGTGCAAAAACGACTTCACTTCAGTATATCTATCTTTAAAATCACTGTACTCCTTTAATAGAAAATAACTAGCATTAAAGGTATATATACATATATGTATGTGTGAATATCAATATATACATATAGTAAAACTATCTGCATTACAGATTCAAGGTAATTGTGTCAACAATCTCATTTGCCCTCCATTACCACATAACTTAAACTTTGTGACTCTTGGCAGAATATTTACAAAGGAAGTGCTTGCTGCTCTGAGCCTGATTATTTTGTAATCTGATTATTCACAGCTTGCTAATTTGTAATTGGGCTTTAACAACTAGAAAAACCTCCAGATTTCAGGAAAACTAATTTATTTTTTTCTGTGGTTAATTGTTGTGTTCACACTCAAAACAGTGGAGTGAAGCTGACTTCTAGTGGGCTTTGTGCAGTGTTCTGGAACCAATAAAATGTATTATTGATTGCCTAATGAGAAGCACCACGCTCACACAAACTCACTGTGTCCGGGCAGGGATACAACTGATCCTTCCATTCTGCCCTAAGAGTCATTGCGGTCTCACCCACGCTGACTGCTACATAGCAAATGTGCTTTAAATTAGGCAGCACCGACAGCTCGGCCTCTTATCCCCTTCCTTTCTGACAGAGCTGCCCACTGCTTCCAATTTAGCTAAAGATCGTCAAAATTAATTATGATTGAGTGGCATAAAAGTTGAGACAAAGTTAAGTCCCTTTGACTTTTTTGAAATCAGGGTGTAACGTAATATATTTCTTCACACTATTACATAAGGCTTAAATAAACTGATCAGATAAGCAGATTGGATTTACTGACTTAAAAATGACAACTTGGAGAACGTGTAGAAAAGAGATAATGAAAAGGGAACTCAGTTTATCAAGGTCAAAAGGAGACATTAGGAAAATATTTTATTTCATTAGACACTTTGACTCTCAAAATATAGCCATTGAAATCTTGTCATGATTGGGACAATGAAAGCAATGTAAGAGAATTATCTTCATCTCTTCAGACTTCTTTGATATTAAACACAGTCAGGTAAGTGGCCTCAGTCAGAAAAGTCTGCCATGTCCTTCATAACTCACGTCACTACGATCTCTGACTTTAACCACCAAGGTTCCTTAAGCACTTACCCTAGTCAGGATCATAACACTTCTGTAGGAAAAGCCATTCCCTTCAGAGCTGCAACACTTACATTCTAGTGTACGTGCTGAAATCTGGGGTAGGTCGGGGGCAGGATGTTTGTCCTTTGCCCTTTCACCCTCCAGGGTTCTCTAGAGGAACAGAATAGATGGATAAATATGGTTTAGTAAGTCAGGCTATGCAATACGGTTGATATTAACATGTGTGACACCTGGGAGGCTGAGCGCCTGGTGCAGCTAGTTTCTCTGCCCATGTGGCTTGGTGCTCCAGCAATCCCAGGCTTGCCCTGACAACATGGAGGTGCCTGGAGAGCAACTGGCCCTGTCCACACTTATCCTGGAAATGACGCTTCCGATACAAGCATGACAGATCAGCTCAGCTGCAACGGAATGGCCAGGGGAGGAAAAGGTGAATAATATTCCTTCTACCTTATCCTTTTTTGTGGGCTGGTACTGGAAGGTGAGACCCACACTTTGGGTTCATTGTCCTACATCAATTAAGATAATCAAGACAAGTGTTCAACTGAGACTCCCTGTTCATTTACCTGATAGTAAATGGTGGCAAGTTGATAATATGAACAGAATATACTGAATGAAAGAATATTTTCAATAAAATTTAAAATATGAGAACTGATGAAATCAGAAAAAAGTGATAAAACCAACCATCCCACTGCACAGTGCATATAATTGGCAAAAGGTTCTGTTCATACAATTATTCCAGAATACAGGTTATGTTTGGCACAGAGCTCTGGAAAGCATCACATTGGCAAGTGAATGAAAGAGTGTGAAAACAGAACATGTTTCTTTGGCTTTAACTGAATTACACATCCCACCCACATGAGGGGGTTTGGGCAATAGCTTGAGTCCTATACTGAGCCAAAATTGAGTGAAAAATTAACAGTTACTGAAGATTTAGTGACTAGCACAGTGTAGAATGAGTAATTGACTGAAACAGACTAATTAGTTTTGAGAAAAGACACAACTTAAACTTCCCATTCTCTTGTCATTTTTCAACAAAATAAAAATCTCTAGCCTGGATGTTGGATATTGACTTTAAATACCTTAAAAGAATAAGGTGATGTGTAATTTACATGTTGGAAACTTTGAAGGCACAGTATATTGGACTGCTTGTACCTAGTCCAATTTGTAAACACTATTTAAAATGAAATAGTCTTTAGTGATAGAAGTGGACAAGATGCTCTTGTCAGCAATGGAACTCACTGGTTTTGGTTAGTCATGTGAGAACACATCTCCTCACACTGGAGATTTAAGAACAGACAGAGAGCAATGTCTTAAATAGCTTGATTTTTGGTAAGGAAAGGTTTCAGTGGTATATATGTGAAGGGATAAAGTTAAGAACAGGGCTTCAGAATACAGCATTTTTGAACTTTTAAGTAACATTACACTTGAAATTGCCACCTGCTGCAGAAATTTAGCTAATAGTAACATTAATATCTTCTGAAATCATGTCATAAACTCCTACAATTGCTTCACACAAGAGAGGCACTGAAGTGAATTGGTGTACATGTTTATCTTCTTGCTTTTAAATACATAAATGCTGTTTTTTTATTCCAAAATATCTTTTTCCTGATCTATCATCATAATTGTGTTTTCTCTTTATCTCTAATCAATATAAAGGAAACATTAGTCCCTGAGAACATAATCTTGAAGAACAGTTTGCTTAGATCTTAAACATGGATTATGATTTACTTTTGGACACTTGATTAGTGCCTCAAAATAACTAGTGTCTGATGGTTGTATAAAATCTCCAGAGTTGCTGGGGTTCTAGGAGAGATAAGCTTGTGGAAAGTAAAGGATTAAGATGTGAAAATGGCCAGGTGGTAGTGCCACACTCCTTTAATCTCAAGCAGAGGTAGGCAGAGGTAGGCCAGCCTGGTCTACAGAATGAGTTCCAGGGATACTCAGAGAAATTATCTCAGAAAAACAAACAAAAGTAAACAAACAAATAGAAGTGTAAAAAAGAAGTAAAATGGAACTGGAATAAAGACATTCATTAGCTATAATTTGTCTCCTATTTTTCTCTCTGTTGTCCTATGCCCTCGGGGTTGCTGTTCAGTGGGCCTTTTCTTATCCTAGAATAAGTAAGATTTAAAGAACACCATGGTGTATGAGGGAACTGATGTGTGCTCTAAAGGCAGCATATTCATTTTATAGTATCTGTCAATAGGTGTCCTTTGTCCTCAAGTAATGAATCTGTGAAAAGTACAAATATTATGTAACCAAGACTTGATAACTTAATGAAGACATAACAGAATAACAGAAGATAATTCAGAGAAGTTTCAAAATATTTGGGTTCTGGTGTCCCAACTGTACATGTAGCTTTAGCCATACTGTATTTCCCACATTTGTTATCAGATACTAAAAATGTCACAATTTTTCTCTAGCAAGGTTATTTTTAGGAAAGATTAGTAGTATTAAAACAGTTCTTTAAAAGTGCACTTGATGTGTAATTTATTATACTAGAAAATTGTGCAAGAAGGTACTTAAATAAAATGTATTTAAGTTTCATTTTCAAAACACATGGTCTGGTATGGTAGCATGTGAGTGTTTTTATCCTTGCCTTCAGGATTCTGAAAGTTTTTACAACGAAATTAATGAGGTTGTTAAGGATGTCATGGTCATGAGGTCATTTGCAGTCATCTTGCCAATGTGAGATAAGGGAAATGCATGGGCTTGTTTGAATGCAGAGGGTCCAAACACAGAGGCAACAAACTGCCAAATCTCAAAGCCTTTGCTGTGCTTAGTAGAAATATTTCTCAGACATTCCAGAACAATACTGAGAGCTCAAATTCCAATCGGCTGTTTTAGAAAACTAAGCAAGACTCTGTAATCCAGATGTTTCCGGTAAGAAACACCACAATGCCAGGCTAGATACCTAGAGGTTTTGCTGGTTGAAGATACGTCAGGGTTTATTGTACGTATTTAACTTTTGTCAGTTCCCACATATAACATAATCAAGGGAAGAGCCAATAATATTATTATGCATAAAGAATTTTAAAATCTTATGAACATTAGTACTTTTCAAAAAGCTCTTTTGCCTTCATTTCCGTTATTCTATGTGTTCTGTGGGTAATTCGCCCTTGCAGGTATTGGCCTGGTCTGCTCAGAGAAGATCTCTCCACTGCATAGGAGAATGTTTCCTAGGAACTATTTCCTTCAGTAGTGTCAGGGCTTAGTCCTCAGGAAAGTGTTCATTATTGCTGTTATCAGTGTGTCTTACACAAGTCATGGGTTGCATGTTATTTCTGTTAAGTAGTACAATTGGAAAATTCATCTTTTTTATTCTACCCTCATAAAGTCCAATGTTTGATACTATTTTTCTCCTTTTTCTTCTGTTATGCCTCTACATTTCATTGATATGGAGTTTAAGATGTAACAGAGTGAGAGAGAAATTGATAAATGCCTCATTGATTAAAGTTCTCCATTGTGACTCTTTAAGATATTTAATAATGTTGAGATAATCAAGTACCAATTAACATCAAGTGGGTTTATTTTAAATATGGTTATTAGCATTGTCATAATATGGTTTCAACTTTGTGACATAGTGTATTTTGTGTTTTATGAATTTTCAACACATAGTCAAAACCAACAATAATAATCCATGACTAAATTATGAAAATATTGAAATAATGAAATCTTAACTAGAAGGAACTGCATACCTTATCAAGAATATGTGAGATTTATGGCTTAAAATATTGAGTAACACATTTTCAGTAGGTTAGGCTTCAGTCTGTTGAAAACATTAAGTGACATAAACTAAATGCATTGAGTGTTAATAGTTTGGAAAAAATAGCCAAAACATACACTTGATTTTATTCTATCCTTTTAGCTCCCAAGTCATTGTACAGTCACCTAAATTATTCAAAACAGCATCCATGACTGGGTAAATTCGGGTTAATAATTAAAGGAAAAAAAAAAACCCTGGGAGTCATGAAGCATCTGAGAAAATGGCCACGCACCAAGAAGAAAGAATCAGTAACTTCAATAAGGGGGGGGGCATCAAATGAAACAACCCCAAGGAGGTCATACTGTAGAGTGACTGCAGATAGATCGGCAAGGGCACATGCCCTCTTCTCACTGAAATAGTGAGCTTGTGAAGGCTTCATTATTGGAGCAGCATGAAGTGAAGGGCTTTATCCTGTACTCTCCTCATCGTTGTCTCCTTACATTTAAATAGGCAAAATATAATGGTTAAAATTGTTTATTTTTTGATTTTTTAAATAAATTTATTTACTTACTTTACATCTTGTTGGCAACATCCTCCCTCCTCTTCTGATTCCAACCTACTGCCTCTTTCTCCTCCACTTCTTCTCAGAAAAAAAGGAGCCCTCATATCAACCCACTCCAGCACATCAAGTCTCATCAGGACTGAGTGCATCCCCTTCCACTGAGACAAGGCCAGGCAACCCAGGTAGGGGGAAGTGATCCAATAGCAGGCATCAGAGTACATGTCAGAGACAACCTCCATTCAACTTGCTAGGGGACCCACATGAAGACTCAGCAGCCCATGAGTTATACATATGTAGGGGGCCTAGGTCCAGTCCATTCATGCTCTTTGATTGGTACCGCAGTCTCTGTAAGTTCGCATGGTCCTAGGTTAGTTGACTCTGTTGGTATTCTTGTGGAGTTCTTGTTTCCTCCAGGTCCTTCTGTCCTTCCCCCAACTCTTCCACTAGATTTCCTTCACTCCATCTAGTGCTTGTCTGTGGGTCCCATCATCTGTTTCAACCCATTTCTGGCTGGAGCCTCTCAGAGGACAGTTATGCTAGGATCCTGTTAGCCAGCAGAGCAGAATATCATTAATACATCCAGGAGTTGGCTCTGTACCATGGTGTAGCTCTCAGCTCGGGCCATTCATTGGTTGGACATTCCCTCTATCTCTGCTCCCTCTTTATCCTTGTGCTTCTTGTACTCAGGGTAAATTTTGGGTTGGAGGTTTTGTGGGTGGGTTGGTGTTTCCCTCCCTCCACTAGGAGTCCTGTATGGCTAGCAGGTAGACAAGAATGGCGCTCTTACCTCACCATCATACACATGCGTGGCACTCCCACCATATCACCATACACAAGCATGGCACTCTGACCACATCACCTGACAGAAGCATGGCACCCTGGCAGCATCTCCATACATATACAAGCCTTCCTGTAAGTTCATTTTGTGCCTCCAACTTCATAAGTAATAACTGTAGGTATAAAGTTTTGAGACTATGAATGTTTCTGTGTTTGTGATGTCTGTATGTATCTGTACATATGTACATGCATGTATAGAATGTGTGTGCACAAAAGCCAATGTTGTGTGTCTTTCCCTATTTTTCTTTGTATTAATTTTTTGGATATAGGATCTCTCATTGAATCTGCAGTTCATCAGTTCAGCTAGACTGGCTGACACTAAGCTACAGGTATCTGCTTGTTTCTACCCCAACAACTCTGGAATTACAAACACATATATACTATATATATATATAGTATAATATATTACATATATACCTATATTATGTATATAAATATATTACATATATACCTATATTACACATATAAATATAATATATATTTATATAGAAAAAGCACCCCAGCAAAGGGCCATTAGGGCTCACAGCAATATATATCAGTAATAGGAAGTCAAGTTCTCACCCTTAAAGATTGACTACTCCGTGTCTTGGCAAGAGGGTGCTTCTCTTAACCAGCTTATGCGAGTAAGCTAAAGCCTAGTGGGACAATTTGCTGTTGTTTTAGTATAATCATTGGAGTAAGATCTCATTATAGTTACAGATTCTACTAACACTCAGTGACAAGATAATATGGCTGGAATCTGAACACACACACACACACACACACACACACACACACACACACACACACACACACGTTGGTTATACTCTCAAGGGTCCAGCCAATGGGTGAGGACAGGGGGTCCAGGCTGAGGGGATAAGAGGCACAAGGGTCATCACACAGACACCGAAGTCTGGGTGAGTGCAAACCGGCTTGTTTATTCCGGAAGAGAGAGCATGCTATGTAGCTTTGGGTGACCAATCAGGTTCCTCCACACCACCTCTGAGCCTGCCATTGGCTGTTCATCTCTGAGCCAATTCTCCAGCAGCAGGTCAGGTACTCTCTGCCCGACTACTTCCAGTCATTTCAGCAGAAGCTGCCCCAGGCTGTGAGCCCTAATGGCTCTTTGCTGGGGTGCTTTTTTTTTTTTATAAAGCACACAGAAATTAATTATTTTAGTCATTACAGAAGTGTAAATTAAGCCACATGGGAAAACAAGTGACATTCTTATTAGTAAGTTGTTCTTTTTTGTGACTGGATTTATTCATTTCCTTATTCACTAATACAAATAATAGAAACATCCACATTCAAATTTTTTATATACAGATGTAAATTTCCTTATTTTTGGCAGTCACTTAGAAAGGAGTTAATGGATTACATAGCAAACTAACTACCTAAAACTACTAACAGTTTTATGTAACTGCTAAACAAAAAAGAAAATCCAAGCCTTTCCAATTTGCTTTTTAAAGTGTCTGAACCTCTTTTCAATCACACTAGCAATGTGTAATTCCCATGCCTTTTTAACTCCATTGTCAATATTGCTAAATCTATTTTTAAAAAATATACAGTCTATATTAGTTTCTTAAAGCTACATAAAAATTATCACAAACAATACAGTTTAAAAAATGTACTTTCTGGCTGAAGGTTACATATACAAGAATTTAAGCACGATCATTTATCATGGTACATGGCCAAATTGAGTATACCCACTAGCCTAGGCTCTTAGCTGAAGGTCCTTGTGCAAAATCTGTTTTGCAGTTTATTAAAATTGTTCTCAGGATCTAGTTCCTTGCTGTTATAGGGCTTACGCCCTAGACTACCTATTGGCTAGTAGGTGTGGTCAATCTAATCTCTCAGGTCATTTGAATTCTTTTTTAGGCAACACCTTAACTATTCAAACCAGCAATAGGAAGTCCAGTTCTTACACTTAAAGACGCCTCGTTTTGGCAAGGAGAGGGTGCTTCTCTTATCCAGCTTATGTGAATGTACTAATGCCTGGTGGGATAATTTGCTGTAGTATAATCATTGGAGTAAGATCTCAAAATAGTTACAGATTCCACCCACACTCAAGGAAAAGGGTCTATGGTTGGAATGTGAAATATCCCCCTGGGCTCACATACTTCAACATTTGGACAGGACTATTTAACCACTAGAATCTCCAGAAGGTGGAGCTTCTGGAGGAAGTCGGTTACTTTGGTGAAGGGTCTTTTGATGCCCCTGGCTTGACTTCCTGAGTTGTCTCTGCTTCCTGAACTTTCTACTGTGAGCAGGCAATCTTACTTACTAGATTCCATAGTGAAGGCTTGCCTGCCCTGCCATGATGGACTGAATCTGTAGACTTCCAGTCAAAAGAAATCTTTCCTTCTTGGTTTGCTTCCTTTTTGGTATTTGGCTACAGCAAGTAACTAACATATGAGATGGCTGTACAAGGATAAAGACCTGGAATTCTGACCATCGTGTGGATATAGTAAAGGATTAGAAGAAATGACAACTGGTGATTCTCCTGCCTCCACTTACTTCAGCAAATCTTTTTAAAAATTATTTTATTTTTTATTTTTATTAATTACACTTTATTCACTTTGTATTCCAGCTGTAGCCTCCTTCCTTGTCCCCTCTCAACCCCACCCTCCCTCACCCTTCTCCTCTCATTCCCCCCACTCCCCCTTCTCCTCTCATGCCCATACCCAAGTCCACTGATAGGGGATGTCCTCCTCCCCTTCCCTCTGATTCTAGTCTATCAGGTCTCATCAGGACTGGCTGTATTGTCTTCCTCAGTGGCCTTGTAAGGCTGCTCTCACCTCAGAGCAAGGTGATCAAAGAGCCATCCACTGAGTTCATGTCAAAAACAGTCCCTGTTCCCTTTATTAGGGTACTCACTTAGAGACTGAGCTGCCATGGGCTGCATCTGTGCAGGGATTCTAGGTTATCTCCATGCATGGTCCTTGGTTGGAGTATCAGTCTCAGAAAAGACCCCTTTGCCCAGATTTTTTTTTGTTGTTGTTCTGTTCTTGCTCTCCTTGTGGAGCTCCTGTACCCTCCAGGTCTTTCTATCTCCCCCTTTTTTTCATAAGATCCCCTGCACTCTGCCTAAAGTTTGGCTATTAGTCTCAACATCTGCTTTGATACCCTGCTAGGTAGAGTCTTTCAGAGGCCCTCTGTGGTAGGCTCCTGTCCTATTCCCTGTTTTCTCCCTCTTAAGATGTCCATCCTGTTTGCCTTTCTGAGGGAGGATTGATCAGGGTTCTCCTTCTTGCTTAGCTTCTTCAGGGGTACAGAGTTTAGTATGTTTATTTTTTTTATTATGTTTCTACTTCAACAAATCTTACCAGTGTGCAATTTTTTTCCTTCTCAAGTCTCTGTTGGGGTTGAAGACTAACTAGTTATAGTTTCAGTTAGGCCTATGTTGTGTAGGATTTAAGAAAATGTTTTAAGTACTAGAAGGATGCATTTTAAGTTGATAAATACAAGATATGATAGAGAATGATTTAGCTTCTCATCTAAACTTTAGACTCACCAATATAGGCTAGATAGTATTTTCTTCAAGGCTGCCAAATACAAATGAGCTAAAATTTTTTAATGTAACTTTTACATATGGCTTTCCTGTTTTTTCATAACTGTTCTTACTGTATATAGTTTATTATAAATAAATAAAGTCCATATGCAAAGAATGAAAAATGATAGCTCATTGTGGATTTTATTTTCATTTCTTAAATAATTAATGATGATATACTGGCTGGTTTTGTGTCAACTTGACACAGACTAGAGTCATCAAAGAAGATGGAGTCCCAGTTGAGGAAATGGCTCAATGAGATCCAGCTGTAAGGCATTTTCTCAATTACTGATCAATGTGGGAGGACCCAGCCCACTGTGGGGGTGTTATTCCTGGGCTGGTGGTCTTGTGTTCTATTAGAAACAGGCTGAGCAAGCCAGGGGAAACAAGCCAGTAAGCACCATCCCTCCACGGCTTCTGTATCAGTGTTTTCCTACAGGATCCAGCCCTGTTGTTTGAGTTCCTGTCCTGCCTTCCTTTAATAATGAACAGCAGACTGGAAGTGTAAGCCAAATAACCCCCTTTCTTGCTAACATGCTTTTTGGTCATGGTGTTTCATCACAGCAATAGAAACTGTAACTAAGACAGACGCTGAGCAGCTTTTATGAATTTATTATCCATTTGCTTTAAATGTCTAAAGAAAGAAGTTGAAGAATACATTGGAAGATGAAAGAGCGTCCATGCTTATAGACTGGTAAAATCAATGATTACTTTAAATTTTGAGGATTTCATTTACTTTACTGTCAATGGAACCAGTTATAGTGAATTGGTAACCTTTGGAAGAGTCATGTTGCATTAATTTTTGTGAGTGTTTCATTTCTGTATTGGGACTTACAAGTCTGGGATTCTGTGATTGTTTTTTTTTAAGCATCTGCTTAAAGTTGAAGTATTTGCCATAATTAAGGGGGACTAAGCTTTAGTAGCACTGAGTAATTTCTCCTCACTGGACTGGATTAGCTTTAGTCTGGCAATCAGGAAGCTAAGCTTGATCTGCAACACTACTCTGAGCTCAGAACCCTAACTTCAGAAGCAGTTCCAGCTGAAGGTTAAGCTAATACCACACCTGTGGGTTAGCCACTCTTCAATCTCCATTGACTTTTTAGAGATAAAGGAATCAGGGAAGGACAGTGTATTCTGCAGTTTTAGTGACTAAGGGTAGGAGTGAAATGAAAGTATGCAGCATAATAACAAGCAGTAAATAATAGAGATGATGCGAGAGAGAAGTAAATATAAGTGGGAATTAATGAAGAAGATGGGAGACAGAAAGATCCAGCTAACAGCAGAGACACAAAAAAGAAACAAAACAAACAAAAAAAGAAGAGCACCCAGACAGTATTGAACAGTAACAGCATTTGGTAGTAGTCCCTGAAACAAGGAGATCCTGGGCCACAGATAGGCCCATAGGGCACTCAAGTGCTCTACAGGGAAGACTGTCTGAATCAAGACAGAAAGACAAGGAAGTACAAAGTAACAGAGTGGGACAAAGCAAGAACCAGATCCTAAATAACGGCAGTATAAATACAAAAAAAAAAATCAAAGAAAACATTGACTAAAATTCTACACGGAAATAGTTGAGCTGCTTATTTGACAGTCCTTACATGAAAAGATATAGTTAGAAAAAAAGGGTAAAAAGAAGAAATGAGAAAGCAGAGAGTGAAATAAAAATAGAAATAAAATTAAAAGATGAAAATATCAATGACAGTGAAAAATAACAACAATAAAGACCAGTTTGTGCCTCCTGCCTTACAGGCGTCACTCTGGGGAGCAGAGCATGTCTCTGGGATGTGTTGCTTTTTCCTCCCTGATGGTTTGGGATGGTCTTTTCTGATGAGAGTGAATGCTGATAGCATTTCATTTCAGTAAGCTGGACCCACAACTGGATGGTATGGTGATGGGCAGGTGGGTGGGGATGGTTTTACAGTAAATGTTCTTGCTCAAGGTACTGGAGTAAAGCTGTTAGCAGGCTGCCACGGAATGCCTTAGAGCCTCACCTTATAAGCACTTGCCACTTCTCTTCCTCTTCTCTCAGATCAGACTTGTCTCCCATGGAACAATATACCATTCTGACTCAGGTTTCCTTTCCAGCTAGAGTTCTGCAGGTCAGTTCTCAGAGCACTGCTCCTTGATGCGTGCCATGATTTACCAGAGTGGGTCATGAAGGGCGGAGCTTTGCTTCTGGAATCACTGTGTTTCTTCTTGTTCTTGTTCCTGTTCCTGTTCCTCCTCCTCCTCCTCCTCCTCCTCCTTCTCCTCCTCTTCTTCTTCTTGTTCTGTTTGGCTTTTGAGACAGGGTTTCTCTGTGTAGCCTTGCTTGTCCTAGGATCACTTTGTAGACAAGGCTAGCTTCTAACTCACAGAGATCTGCCTGCCTTTGCCTCCTGGAGTTCTAGGATTAAAGGCCTGAACCACTGCACCTGACTACTGTGTATCTTCTTAAAATGACTTCTTGCCATTACTGTCATGAAACATCAAGAAGAGGACATTCCCATACCTGTGGATGAGACTCATTTTATACAAGAATCCCAACCAACACCTGTATACATATTTGTATTTTTAGATAGTAACAGCTTATTTAGGTTAAAAAGTTAATGTTCAAGTTAGGACACATTCTAATTTATAGTAGAAAAAGGTGATTAAGAAAGTTTTCAGTTACTATCAGCTTGTTTACTATCAGAACTAAAAGCCTTAATTCTGTCCCAACTCCAGCTCCACACTGTTTTATGTGACAATAGAAAAACTTCCAAAGAAAAACAAAGATGGTGTCTAGAACACAGGGCTCCCATGATTCTACTGCAACTGTTCCTTCTGTGCCCTGTTTGCTCTTTGGGTGATGTGATATTAAAAACAGCATTTTCTGAATCTCTCTCTCTCTCTTTTTCTTGACCCGATTCCTACCCTATTTAGTTGCTTTCCATAGTCACCCACCTCAGGGGATGGCTTCTCCACACATTTCTCTGGTTTGTTCTGCAGAGTCTAGCAGTAGTTACATGGGTATTACCTGCTCCTTGGCCATTAATGTTTTACAATGTGGTAGATTTTTAGTGGGAGTACAACAAAATAGTTCCTTAACATAGCAACCAAATGTATATTATTTTGTGAAATGTAAGTTTAAAATGTAAACATAAACAATATTCAAGCTTAAAATAAGCCATTCAGGCATATACTATTGTATAAAAAATTTTAATTCTGATGGTAGACTGTCTGACACCAACTGAAAATTCCTTAATTACCTTTTCTACTGTGAATTAGAATGTTTACTAATTTGAACATTAACTTATTTAATCTAGAAAAGCAGTTATTATTGTTGGACCTCCAAGGCAGAATCCCAAATGATCAGCAAACTTGAACTTGATGCACAAGCAAGAGGTTTTACTCAAATACCAGAGCGCTCTGGGACCCTGCCACTCGCTCCTGTGCAAGGGACAGTGTGGAGTCCTCAGCAACGAAATCATAGAGTTTATAAAGGTCAAACCCGCAAACCAGGAGGGGGTCTAGGGGTAAGGGACTTTTCTTTCTTTTTTTTCTTTATTTACTTGATTTTTTTAAATTTATCTATTTTTATATCAATCACAGGTTAGGTACTTTGCATCCCAGGCATAGCCCCCTCCCACATTCCCTCCCACTCTCCCACTCCCTCCCTCATCTCCCTCCTCCCTGCCCCCTTCAAGTCCACCACCAGGGGAGGACCTCCTCCCCTTCCATCCAACCCCAGCTCATCCTGTCACCTTGCAGGGCTAGCTGCAATGTCCTCCCCTGGGATCTAGCCAGTCTGTCACTCCCCAGCATGTATGGGGGAGGGTCAAAGAGTCAGCCATCAAGTTCATGACTGAAACAGTCCCTGTTTCCCTCACTAGGGTCTTCAGTCCTACACCGAGCTATCATGGGCCCCATCTGAGTGGGGGTTCCAGGCCACATCCACACATGGTCCTTGATTGAAGAAACCGTTTCATACAAGACCCCTGTGCCCTGCTCAGTTTGGTCTTTGTAGAGCTCTTGTTCTCCCCAAGTCTCACCAACCTCCCCCAGATCTATCATTACTTCTCGCCCTCAGCCAAAGGCTTGATCATGAGTCTTAATATCTGCTCTGATACATCGCTACATTGACCCCCCCAGAGGTCCTCCTTGGCATGCTCCTGTCCTGTTGCTTGTTTTCTCCTCCACTCAATGTCCATCCCATTTGTTCATCCAAATGAGCATTGATTGTACCAACCTGGGTCCTCCTTCTCTAGGTGTGTAGATTTCAGCTTGACCTTCCTATCCTATAGGTCTATATAAGTGAGTATATACCATATGTT
>CM053755.1:4180506-4203376 GCA_028658305.1 Pachyuromys duprasi
TAAGGACGTTGAGCATTTCTTTATGTGTTTTTCTGCCATTCTATAATCCTCTACAGTCAGTTCTCTTTTTAGCTCCATACCCCATTTTTTAATTGGATTATTTGGTTTCTTGCTTTTTAACTTCTTGAGTTCTTTATAGATACTGGATATTAGCCCTCTGAAAGACTCTAGAACTCATTGGCACAGGAGACTACTTCCTGAATAGAACACCAATAGCACAGGCTCTAAGATCAACAATCAATAAGTGGGACCTCATGAAGCTGAAAAGCTTCTGTAAATCAAAGGACACTGTCATCTGAACGAAACGACAGCCAACAGATTGGGAAAGGATCATTACCAATCCTACTTCTGACAGTGGGGTAAGGGACTTTTCTAACGGGGTAATCTATGATTAGTCATTGCCAGGTGCAGCCAGGAGGGAACGGTTAGAGATTTGTGTAGGCTTTCTCATCCATAGCTACAGAAGGGCGTCTCTTAGAAATGTTTTGTATCAGATCTGGGTTTGATAATAATTACAGCTCACAAGTTTCAGTTCCCACGGTTGGTTCCCATGGTTAGGGCCAAGTTAAAAATTTCCATCCTTACATTCTCCCCTTTTTCTTTTTGGGCAAATTCTAATCATGGAATTTCAGTTTCCATCTGGGGCATTTGTCAATATTGTTGTTTCAACATGAGTATCTGGACTGCACCAACTCTTTCTTGGATGAAACTCACTAAACGATTTAGGATACACGGCCCAAAAGTAAGTAGCAATAGCAAGATAAGCAAAGGTCCTATAAGAGTGGAGATAAGCATGGTAAGCCATAGTGATTTATTGAACCATGACTCAAACCATCCTTCCCTTTGTCATCTCTCCCTTTCTCTGGCATCTAATCTTTCTCATAGCTTTTTCATAGAATCCTTAACCACCCCTGAATGGTCTATATAAAAGCAGCATTTCTCTTTTAAAGTGGCACAGAGGCCTCCTTGCTGGAGAAATAATAAATCAAGACCTCTTCTATTCTGCATAGTGACCTCAGACAAGGAAATCAGGGACTCCTGAAGCTTAGAAATAGAGTCTTCGATGGCTCGTAAATCCTGAGTAATGGTTTCCTGCAGGGCAGAGAACTGAGAACTCTGTGTGGCTAAGGCAGCAGCCCCTGTGCCAATCCCAGCCATTACTCCTCTGCCGAGGAGCACAACTAACATCAGGGATATGGGCTCTCTTTTGTAATGAGAGTGTTCTTGGAATGCATCAAGAAAATCCCTTGCAGGGTGGTAGATTAGTTGAGGCACTAGTTGGACCAAAACACAAGAATCCTCAGTTTGATTTAGAATGGAGATGGAAACACAGGGAGTTAATCCAGGTCCACAAGCCCACCATCCTTTTGTGGGGGCTGCTAAAAATCCATCAGAGGTTTGAGCAGGAGTGATTGTGCAACAGAGTTAAGAGTGAGATTTGGGGACCTTTCCTATGCACAGACCTCTTCCAGAAACTGCAGCTATGGCAAGTTTAGTGGGTTTGGCATTCCATCTACAAATCTGGCTTGAACTATCAGAAGTTGTGTTGAGGCTGGCATAGGGCAGATCCCAGGCTATTCCTTCAGAGTAGGGAGGGGTGACATCATAACAAAGTCAACATTCTCTGGTTATGTCGGGATTAGTTTCATTTAGAACTTGAAAAGCCTTATTTATCATAGTCAGGAGGGGAACTTCTTCAGGGAGTGCCGACTGGATAGTTTCCTGTGCTAGGTAGCCTGTTTCTTGAGGGGTGAGAGTGATTGTCTGAGTAATGGGCTTTAGCTGAGTAGGGGTTCAGGACCTTCTGCAGCTGTTGGTGGCCTGATTAAGGGGCTAGGTCCTATTGGGGTGGGTCCAGGGCTGGAGATCACCAGCTTGACAGTCAAAGTCAGCCCAAGATCGTATCCATGTTTGTATACCCTTAAGCCCAATTGTTTTCCTCTTACCCAAATCTTATTTTTCTTTCACTTGGATGTAAACATGATGTTTAAGGTATTACAGGTGAATTAATGATAACAAGTAGGATTTTTACACATGAAGCCTTTTCCTTGACAGGTATAACTTTCTCCTGCCCTTTTAACATCAATGTAGTCCCAGGAAGAGGAGGGTTCCCACCAGGTAGTGTCAGAGGTTTCACAGCCCCATGCAGCACAAAAATAGTCTCCTATTCCCCCACATTTATGGGCTATGGCCCTGTTCTCCCATCCCTGGGACAGATGTAAAAGGTCTGAGCTGATAGAAAGGATCGTAGTATTGGAAGAGCACACCCAACATTGTACCCGTCAATGCCCCAGTTCTTACGGGGGCCCCCACATCCTGAAACAGGGCATATTATTAAATCTTTAGGCTCTCCTGGACCTACAATAGGGATATCCCAGGAACTGAGCCCAGCGGCCAGATTGCAGAGATCGGGGGTTAAAGAGGGCCACCAGGTCCAAAGGGGAGCTACTTTAGAAACAGACCAAGCAATTTCGTCAGTTTGGGTGAGTACTTGCCAAGTCAGGTTTAGAGGTTTGTGAGGGCTAGGGGCCCCCCTGGTCCCTGGAAGGATTGACAAGTAGGCAAGCAATGAAAGCGAAGCTTAAGGGGATTGTCAGTCTTTTCAACTTCCCACTCAGGTATTGGTGGTGGTGCTGGTTTGACGTGAGAAGCATGGATCCAGGCAGTGATTCCATCAACCTTGACGGCAGTGGGAGTGGTCAGGAGCACTATGTAAGGTCCCTTCCAACACGGCTTGAGGTTGGTGGCTCAGTGTCGCCTCATGTAGACCGAGTCTCCCACCTAGTACTTATGAGATGCTTGGAATTCAGTAGTGCGATATGCCTCCCATACCATTGGCCACAGCTCCACCTCAACAGCTTGCAGGGCCCTTAACCTGCTGTACAAATCATAGTTATCAACAGAAACAGGGTCTGTCTGATTGACCATCTGGCTTAATGGAGGGGGTATTCCATACAGGATCTCAAAAGGCATTAGCTTAAATCTGAAAGGGGAGTTCTGAACTCAGAACAAGGCAAGAGGCAGGAGCATCATCCAGTCAGAACAGCCAGTCTTCATGGACAATATGGTTATGGTCTCTTTTAGCGTTCTATTCATTCTTTCTACCTGGCCTGAGCTTTGGGGTCTGTATGTACAATGTAATTTCCAATCAATCCCCAATATTCTGGCCACCCCCTGACTTACCTGGGCAACAAAGGCCAGGCCATTATCTGATCCTACTACCTGAGGAACCCCGAATCGGGGAAAGATTTCTTCCAAAATCTTCTTGGACACCAGAGTTGCAGTTTCTCCTTTTGTGGGAAAGGCTTCCACCCATCCTGAGAAAGTATCTACGAACACTAAAAGATACTTGTTTCCATATCTGGCAGGCTTAAGTTCTGTGAAGTCGACTTCCCAATGTGACCCAGGCCGTTCTCCTCGTAATCTTTTGCCTGGCTCTAGGTTATTTGCTCGTACATTTATCTTTTGGCATGGTACACACTGCTTAACTATCTCTTGCAGATCTACTATGTGATAATTAGTCTTTTTGATTATGTCAATTAATGTTTTTGTTCCCAAGTGTGTCAACCGGTGGGCCTGGTCTATGACCTTTTTAGCTTGGTCCTTGTGTAGGATCACCTTTCTGTCTTCTGTTTCCCATACTTGAGACACTGGGTTAAAATTTTTATTCAGTTTGGTCATCTCTTTTAAATCTTGTTTGGTATAGGTGAGCATCTTAGCTCCTGGAGCAGTATCAGGTTCTCATTCTGCCTGAGCCACCATTATGTCTAGGCTTTGGTCAGCCCTCTTTGCTTCTCTATCTGCCATGCCATTTCCTCGGGCAGTGAGAGAATCTCCTTTTTGATGGCCAGGGCAGTGAATGATTGTCAGGTGAGCAGGTCTGTGGAGGGCATCTAAAAGGTTAAGAATTTCCCCTTTATTTTTGATTTCTTTTCCTGCTGAGGTCAATAACCCTCGTTGCTGGTATATGGCTCCATGTACATGAGCAGTAGGAAAAGCATATTGGCTATCAGTACAGATATTAGCCTTTTTTCCTTCTGCCATGTTTAGGGCCTGAGTCAGGGCAATGAGTTCTGCTTTTGAGCTGATGTCCCATCAGGTAGCTTATTGGCCATTATGACCCGCTAATCATTCACTATTGCTGCCCCCACCACTCGCTTACCTTCCAGAAGGTAGCTACTCCTGTCCATGAACCAGGTTACCTTGGCACCTGGTAAGGGCTGGTCCTGGAGGTCTTTTCGGGCCCCAGGCAGTTCTGCCAGGATTTCTCCACAGTCATGAATAACAGCTGAGTCAGGATCGGAATCCATCAGGAGGGTAGCAGGGTTGAGCTGAGTGGCTGGAGCGAACTTAACATGGTCTGACTTGAGCAGCAAACTTTGATAGTGGGTGATTCGGGTGTTAGATAGCCAACGATCTGGGGGTTGTCATATTATACTTTCCAGGGCATGTGAGGCCAGAATAGTAACAGTTTGCCCCAGAGTCAGTTTGTCCGCGTCCTTGAGCAAAAGCGCTACTGCTGCTCTAATCTTAAGGCATGGGGGCCATCCGGCCACCATCGGGTCCAATTTCTTAGACAAGTAGGCCACAGGAGGCCTCCAGAGGCCTAATCTCTGGGTTAAGACCCCTTTTGCAATGCCCCTCTGTTCATGCACGAACAGGTAGAAGGGCTTAGTGGCATCTGGCAGGGAGAATGCTGGAGCCATTAATAGAGCCCTCTTTATCTCATCGGAGACTTGCTGCTGTTCTTCCCCCCAAATGAAGAGGGCACTGTTTTCAGTCAAAGGGTAGAGGGGTGCTGCTAGAGAGGTGAACCCAGGGATCCACAGTCTACAGAAGCCGGCCGTACCCAAGAATTCCTGAACCTGCCTGGCTGTCGTGGGAGGGGGAATCTGGGTGACTGCCTGCTTTCGCGCCTCCGTTAACCATCTGCGCCCTCCTTTAAGAGTGTAAGCCAAGTAAGTTACTAGCCTTTGGCAGATTTGAGCCTTCTTAGCTGATGCCCAGTAGCCCAACCGGGCCAGTTCTTCTAACAGGGCTACTGTTCCTTTTTCACAGTCTATTTGGCTTCCAGCTGCCAGAATAAGGTCATCGACATATTGGAGGAAAGTTACCTAAGGGTTGACAACCCTGAAGAGTGCCAATTCCTGGTGTAGAGCTTCATCAAAGATGGTGGGGGAATTCTTAATCCTTGGGGAAGCCGGGTCCAGGTGAGCTGTCCTGACATTCCAGAGTCCGGATCTTTCCATTCAAAGGCAAAGATGGGTTGGCTAGATTTGTCCAGTGGCAGACAGAAGAAGGCATCCTTTAAGTCTAGGACAGTATACCAGTCTCTGTCAGGAGGGAGCGAACTTAAGAGATTGTAAGGATTAGGCACCATCGGGTAAAGATCTTGTACCCACTTATTGACTTCCCTCAAGTCCGGAACAGGGCGATAGTCGTTTGTGCCAGGCTTTCGGATGGGCAACAAGGGAATATTCCATGGTGACTGACATTTTCTCAGGATACCCAGTTTAAGTAATCTAGCTATGTGAGGTCTGATCCCATCCTTTGCTTCTTTACTCATATAGTATTGTCAAACTGAAACTGGGATAGCGGAAGCTTTGAGTTCTATCACCACCGGGGCCTGGTTAGTGGCAAACCCAATGCCGGCAGTCTTGGCCCATGCCTTAGGAACCCTCTGCAGCCACTTTGAATGTTTTGAGGAGGCGAGAGGAGGGTTTTCAAACAGTCTATATTCATCCTCAATTTCATTGTGAGTACTTGAATGATCTGCCCATGTTGGTCAGTCACCTGAGGCCCCCCTCTGTAAAGGTGATCTGTGCTCCTACTTTAGTGAGTAAGTCTCTACCTAGCAGAGGAGCAGGACATCGTGGAATGACCAAAAAGGAGTGGGATACCCAGCCCACACCAAGGTCCACCATTCTTTGGGTAGTCCATGAAATATTGCTGATTTCCAGTGGCCCCAAGAACCCAGGACCTTTTGTTGGACAAAGGCTCTTCTGGTTGCAACAGGACTGAATGTTGGGCACCAGTGTCTACCAGGAAGTCAATAGGTTTCCTCTCCACTTTAAGGGTTACCTAGACTCGGAGAGGGGCTCTGAGCCCTGTCCCCTCTAATCATTATCATCTGTAAAGGCCAGGACCTTCTCGACTGGTCCCTTTTTCTTGGGACAATCTTTGGCCCAGTGTCCTTTTTCTTTGCAGTAGGCACATTGGTCTTTTCTCACGGGTGGCCTGTTGCCCAGTGTCCCTGTCTTTCTAATCCTGTCTCTGTCTTCATCCCTTCTTTTATCACTAATTATGGTGGCCAGAATCTGACTCATACTTTTCTCATGCCATTTATCTCGCCTCCTCTCTCTCTCTTCCTGTTCTTTTGCTCTTCTCTGTTCTTTTCCCTCCTCTGTCTCTCTTTTATTGTAAACTTTCTCTGCTTCCTTAACTATATCAGACAGAGTATACCTGGCTAAGCCATTAACTTCTGCAACTTCTTTCTGATATCTGGAGCCGACTGATCTACAAATCCCATAAGTACTGAAACTCTCTGTTCCTTGGCCATTGGATCAAATGGTGTGAACCTCCTGTAAGCTTCCATGAGATGTTCAAGAAATACTGAGGGAAGTTCGGTCGGCCCCTGGATTACTTCTCTTACCTTAGCTAAATTGGTAGGGCATCTAGCTGCCCCCCTGAGACCAGCCACCAGAGCCTGATGATAAATGCGAAGATGCTCTCTGCCATCAGCCGTGTTAAAATCCTAGTTGGGACGAGTTAATGGGAAGCCATCATCTATGATGTTCTGGAGCTGGGAAGGGTGACCATCATCACCTGGGACATTCTTTCTGGCTTCCAAAAGGACACTCTCTTTCCTCAGTAGTAAAGAAAGTTTGCAACAACTGCTGGCAATCGTCCCAAGTCGGCTGGTGGGAGAAAACTAGAGATTCTACCAAAGCAGTTAGTTTAGAAGGGTCCTCAGAGAAAGGATGATGATTGGCCTTCCAGTTATAAAGATCAGCTGAAGAGAATGGCCAATACTGGAGAGCATGGAGAGGCTGGTTACTGGGATTGTCATCCGGCCCTAAAGGAGGAGGTGGTGGCCCAATAGCCTGCAAGGATAGAGCCATTGGGCTATCTGGGGTGGCTGCTCACCAACTTCTGGTCCCAGCTGCTGGCCCTTCCCTTTCCCTGTCTCGAGCAAGAGCAGAGGACACTTCCTGAACCTGGCGAGCTGAAGGTGCGGGGACAGGGGGTATAGTAGGAGGGTAGGGAGGTGGCGAATCTAGAAGCAGAAGGACTGTTTGGATGTCAGGGTAAATCTTCTTCTTGGATTCCTGCACCACTTTGGCAGTCAGGACCCTAGAGGAGGCAGTCGGTCTTGAAGGAGGACATTTGCTTGGGATCCAAGGCTGGACCCAAAGAGGCAGGTTCTGGACCAAATCTTGCCAGGTTAGGTTATAGGATTCCTGGTCTGGATGTCTGCCTTCTTCCTGAAAGATAAGATTTCTCACGGCCTTGATAATGTTCAGGTTAAAGGTGCCATCTGATGGCCATCCTACATTAAAGGTCGGCCATTCAGAGGAACAGAAAACTTGCCTTTTGCCCTTCCTTACTTCAACTGAAAAATTATGAGCCCTTGCTCTAACTTCAGTCCAATGATCTAAAGCCAGACTAAGGGGAGTGGTAACAGTCTGTCCCATTGTCAGTCGGTAGTCAATAAAATAGAATGAAAAAGAACACAGAACAGACAAACAGACACCCACAACACAGAAAGTGTGACCCAGACGGTCCGCCACAGAAACAGAAATGTGGCAACCGGCTGTGGTCTTCAAACGGAAAATCACGCTTCTCTACAGAATCAGACTCTATCCGAGTCTGCCAGATAGGAGACATGGGCAGGTCTCCTAAGCCCCCCTAGGGCATCCCCTAGGGCCATGACTGTGGTTTTTTCCACGCATGTCTGCAAAACCATGACTTGGTAGCTGCCGCAAAGCAGTTGAGCAGTCGCAAAACTGGATGCGCAAAAACCGTAAAGTGCTCCAGTACAGATGAGACACACACGCTAGCACCGACAACACACAGAGACAAACGGGCTCCTTCTTACCTCCAAGATAGAATTTTCCAGATCAGATCCCGGACGAGCCCCCAAATGTTGGACCTCCGAGGCAGAATCCCAAATGATCAGCAAACTCGAACTTCATGCACAAGCAAGAGGGTTTATTCAAATACCAGAGCGCTCTGGGACCCTGCCACTCTCTCCCGTGCAAGGGACAGTGCGGAGTCCCCAGCAATGAAATCACAGAGTTTATAAAGGCAAAACCCACAAACCAGGAGGGGGTCTAGGGGTAAGGGACTTTTCTAACGGGCAAGCTATGATTGGTCATTGCCAGGTGTAGCCGGGAGGGAACGGTTAGAGATTGTTTATGTTTTCTCATCCATAACTACAGAAGGGAGTCTCTTAGAAACGTTTTGTATCAGATCCGGGCTTGATAATAATTACAGCTCACAAGTTTCAGTTCCCATGGTTGGTTCCCATGGTTAGGGCCAAGTGTTAGTTCCTTTTGTTAGGGCCAAGTTAAAATTTTCCATTCTTGCAATTATCTGAAAATACAAGTATGTATACAGTGTATACTGAAATTTTCATATAAAATGAGCATCTACATCTTACTATATGAAAATTCTTTAGTCCAGAGCCTAAGAGAATTAAAATGCTTCTAAAGTATATAAGAATTAGGAAGAAAACTGCTGTTGCTTACTCTAGATAAAACTTTGTAATCATTTGTGCTAACTAGATTCTTAATTTATATGAAATATGTCAGCTATACTTCTTGATTTTTACCTATCCTGAAATATGATTTGACTCTTGATTATAAGAAAAATTTGTTTTCTCCTTTTTGTAATAATAGATTGTAAGCCTTCCCAGTCTTCCTCAACCTGTGTGTCATACTGCCCTATCTGATTTCAGACAGTAGAAAACTGCCAAGGAAAGATATATCCTGAAAAACAAAAATTCACTTTTTAAATGTAGCCACTACCAGATAGGGTCTCAAACTTTGAAATTAGTATGTACCATATAACATTTTCCACAATTTAACAAAACCTTAACTAATTACTTGGCCACAATTATATCCAAATTGACTTGTAAAGCTGAGTGAGACAGATTTCATGAAATATTGAGGATCAAACAACAGGATGACAAAATATAGACATTGAATTAGTGCTACTTATTTCAATATACTTTCTTCATTAAAACATTTCCTTCAAGAAATACACATAATGATTCTAAAATTTAATGGAATATCTTATTAACTTTGATGACTGGATATGGCATAGTGACAATTTCAGAAAGGCAAACTTAATTCACCTTTGATGAAATCAATCTACCAAGTCTATTGTGATTAATCTCTTTCTTGGGAGAACAGAATTATGATTACAAATCACTCTCTATCTTAATAAAGACAGGAAGAGCAGTGATTAGCTTTAAGTGTTTGATTTGAACAAAATGCTATCCTACTTAACTAAACAGGCATGAAGAGTGCTTTTGACTATTCCAGAGAATCATTGCTAAGTGTGGACTAGAACTGAACCTTTGATTGTGAGCAGGGGGTGTTTGGAACACTGATCTCATCAGCTACACTTTGAAGCTTTTCTCTTTATTTTGTTTTTGATGCCTAAAGATGTCAAAAACATGCTCTTATCCTACATCCAAGGGAAGACCAGCAGTGTCATTTAGAAGATAGTCTTTTGAAGTAAGTCCTAATGATTGTTTGGATTTCCTCAGTATCTGTTGTTATGTCCCCCCTTTCATTTCTGATTTTGTTGATTTGAATAATGTCTCTTTGCCTTTTAGTTAGTTTGGCTAAGGGTTTGTCTATATTGTTGATTTTCTCAAAGAACCAGCTCTTGGTTTCATTGATTCTTTGAATTGTTATTTGTTTCTAATTTATTGATGCCACAAAATTTGAAAATCTAAATGAAATGGACAATTTTCTTGATCGATTTCACTTACCAAATCTGAATCAAGACCAGGTAAATCAATTAAATAGTCCTATATCCACTAAGTAAATAGAAGCAGTCATGAAAAGTCTCCCATCCAAAAAATGCCCAGGACCAGATGGTTTCGATACAGAATTCTACCAGACCTTCAAAGAAGAGCTAACTTCAGAACTATTCCACAAAATAGAAACAGAAGGAACACTACTAAACTCATTCTAGGAAGCCACAGTCACCTTGGTACCTAAACCTCACAAAGACCCAACAAAGAAAGAGAATTTCAGGCCAATCTCCCTTATGAACATTGATGTAAAAATACTCAACAAAATACTTGCGAACCGAATACAAGAACACATCAAAGGTATCATCAACTATGACCAAGTAGGGTTCATCCCAGGTTTGCAGGGGTGGTTCCGTGTATGCAAATCCATCAATGTTTTTCACCACATTAACAAAATGAAAGAAAAAAAAGATGATAATCTCCTTAGATGCTGAAAAAGTATTTGACAAAATCCATCATCCGTTCATGTTTAAAGTCTTGGAGAGACTAGGGATACAAGGCACATACCTAAATATAGTAAAGGCAATATACAGCAAGCCTATAGCCAACATCAAACTCAATGGAGAGAAACTTAAATCAATTCCACTGGGACAAGGCAAGGCTGCTCATTGTCTCAATATCTCTTCAACATAGTACTTGAAGTCCTAGCTAAGGCAATAAGACAACTAAAGGAGATCAAAGGGATACAAATTGGAAAGGAAGAAGTCAAAGTATCACTATCTGCAGACGATATGATAATATACATGAGTGACCCCAAAAATTCTACCAGAGAACTCCTACAGCTGATAAACACCTTCAGCAAAGTAGCTGGATACAAAATTAACTCAAAAAAATCAGTAGCCTTCCTGTATACAAAAGACAAAAGGGCTGAGAAAGAAATTAGAGAAACAACACTCTTCACAATAGCCACTAATAACACAAAGTACCTTGGTGTGACCCTAACCAAGCAAGTCAAAGACTTGTATGAAAAAATTTCCAGTCTCTGAAGAAAGAAATAGAAGACGATATCAGAAGATGGAAAGATCTCCATTGCTCATGGCTTGGCAGGATTAACATAGTAAAAATGGCCATCTTACCAAAAGCAATCTACAGATTCAATGCAATTCCCATCAAACTACCATCATAATTCTTTACAAACCTTGAAAGAAAAATTCTCAACTTCATATGGAGAAACAAAAAACCCAGAATTTCCAAAATGATCCTGTACAACAAGAGATCATCTGGAGGTATCTCCATCCCTGATATCAAGATGTACTATAGAGCAATAGTAATAAAAACTGCATGGTATTGGCATAGAAACAGAATGGTGGATCAATGGAACTGAATAGAAGACACAGAAATAAACCCACACACTTCTGGACACCTGATTTTTGACAAATATGCCAAAACCATACAATGGAAAAAAGATGGCATCTTCAACAAATTGTGCTGGTCTAACTGGATGGCTACATGTAGAAACATGCAAACAGATCCATAATTATCACCCTGCACAAAACTAAAGTCCGAGTAGATCAAAGACCTCAATATATAACAGGATACACTAAACCTGTTAGAAGAGAAAGTGGGAAAGAGCCTGGAACTCATTGGCACAGGAGACAGTTTCCTGAACAGAACACCAACAGCACAGGCTCTAAGATCAACAATCAATAAATGGGACCTCACGAAACTGAAAAGCTTCTGTAAAGCAAAGGACACTGTAGTCAGAACAAAACAACTACCTACAGATTGGGAAAGGATCTTCACTAACCCTATATCTGACAAAGGGCTGATATCCAGTATGTATAAAGAACCCAAGAAGTCAAAAAGCAACAAATCAAGTAATCCAATTAAAAAATGGGGAACAGAGCTAAACAGAGAATTCTTGATATAGGAATATCGAATGGCAGAGAAACAGTTAAAGAAATGCTCAACATCCTTACTCATCAGCGAAATGCAAATCAAAATGACCCTGAGATTTCACCCATCAGAATGGCTAAGATCAAAAACACAAGTGACAACACATGCTGGAGAGGTTGTGGAGAAGGAAAACCCTCTTCCATTGCTGGTGGGAATGTAAACTTGTATAACCAATCTGGTAATCAATCTGGTGCTTTCTCAGACAACTAGGAATAGCAGTTCCTCAAGATCCAGCTATACCACTCCTAGGTATATATCCAAAAGAGTCTCAAGTACACAATAAGGACATTTGCTCAACTATGTTTGTAGCAGCTTTATTTGTAATAGCCAGAAGCTGGAAACAACCCAGATGCCCCTCAGTTGAGGCATGGATACAGAAATTGTGGTACATCTGCACGATGCAATACTATTCAGCAATAAAAAACAAGGAAATCATGAAATTTTCAGGTAAATAGTGGGAACTGGAAAAGATCATCCTGATTGTGCTATCTCAGAAGCAGAAAGACAGAAATGGTATATATTCACTCATATAGACATATGATATAGGATAAACCTACTAAAATCTGTACACCTAAAGAAATTAATCAAGAGGGTGGACTCTGGCTAAAACGCTCAATCCCCATACAGAAAGGTAAAGATGATGGACATCAGAAGAGGGAGAAAATGGAACAAGCCAGGAGCCTGCCTCAGAGGACCTCTGAAAGGCTCTGCCTGGCAGACTCTCAAAGCAGATGCTCAGACTTGTGGTCAACTTTTGGGCAGAATGCAGAGAATCTTATGAAACAAGTGGGAAATAGTAAGATCTGGAGAGGACAGAAGCTCCACAAGGAGAGCAACAGAACCAAAAAATCTGAGCACAGGGGTCTTCCCTGAGACTGATACTTCAACCAAGTAGAATACATGGAGATAACCTAGAACCCCTGCACAGATGTAGCCCATGGAAACTCAGTGTCCAAGTGGGTTCCATAGTAATGGGAACAGGGATTGTCTCTGACATCAACTGATTGGCTTGCTCTTTGATCACCTGGGAGCAGACTTACCAGGCCACAGAGGAAGACAATGCAGCCACTCCTGATGAGAAGTAATAGACTTGGATTAGAAGGAAAGAAAAGAAGACCTCCTCTATCAGTGGACTTGGGGAGGGGCATTTGTTGAGAAGGAGGGGAAAGAGAGGTGTTGGGAGGGGAGGAAGGAGGGGGCTACAGTGTGGATACAAAGTGAATAAAGTGCAATTAATAAAAAAATTAAAAAGAAGATAGTCTTGAATCCTCAAATGCAATTTTATAAAAAAATCCAACTGTAAGATGGTGTCCAAAAGGGATACCAGACATCTGGAATAGAAATTGTTAATATTGTATGAATGTTTTCTATTGCTAAAGCTGTTGATAATGACATATGAAAGAGGTCATTCTTCATTAAATTGGTGTCACAATGGAGAATATCCACACTATTAATGATCAAGGTGTACAAAGTGTGAGGAAACCAAATTACCTTAACTGCTACTCAGTTACTATAAGATATAATATTAATCAAAAATTATTTTCATAATCTCTGAAGGTAAAGTGATTTATGAGTCCAGTTTTTTAATATTTTAAAATTTGTTTAATTTAATTTATATGTGTATGGTGTGTGTACCAGAAGAGGGCTTTGTATACCCTGGCACTGAAGATTCGGGTACGTACTTGTGAACCAGCTACTTTGGATGCTGAGAACAGAACTCCTGGTGCTCTGGAGAACAATTTGTACATTTTCTTATGGTTCTTGCTAACAGTTTAAATACCATTCTATAGTCTATGCTTGAATGAGGAGTGACTATGTCAAATCAATAGTAGCGTCTCAAAGGCACAGAAGTATGATATAAATGTCCCAGATCAGCCTTTTATCGCATGTTCACATTGCTTAGAATTGGTCAGTGAGATCACAAGAAGCAAATGTTTTCCTGTGTCTGTTTCTGAGAACACTACTTTGTGTCCTCTGGTGTGTATGTATCTTCTCTTCCAAGAGCCTCAATATCAAGCAATCGCTAAAAGCTAAAGCTTTTCTGAGAAAGGTAATGCGTGTAGCTTCTGAGTAAGTGAAAAAAATAACTTCATGGTGAAATTGGCAATGACTGGGGAATCCAAGGGAGGCTTCAATAAAAAATAGTGCAAGAGGTGTTTAAGTTATAGATAAGTGGTCAGAAAGTAAGGGAAGTATCAGCAGACATGATGGTGAACTCTTTGGGACGTTAAATGTGCAGTTTAATGAGAGGTTTAAAATTGTGAATATATTTGATAAACAGTTTGCATGGCAGACTTCAGCAAAATGGAGCTAGAGAAAGTTATAAAATGGACAATTGGTAGAGTGCACAGGAGCTAATAAGTTGCTATTATTGATATAACAGAAGACAGACTGAAGACTCTTGCAACACTCTATGCTTGGAGTGTTGAGATCAAGCTGAGCATAGAGAGAGAAAGGCACCTGAAACAGCAAAACATACTTGGAGCCTGGAGTATGGTGAAGGGGTGAGATGTGGTCCAGAATCCAATTCATTCCATGAGAAATTGAATGAATAGAAATCAATTCATCCATTTATATTCCTGTAATTTCTCTCTAATCAATTGTGACATCCTTCTAGTTGCTTCCCAGTGAGGCAGAAAAGCTGCCAAAATTCCAACCTACTGAATAAGCAGTTGTAAATTTCTTCCAGGTGCTTGGGTGTGTGATGGGATGGGAGCAGGAGATGGAGTGCAGAAAAAGTTACCTCAGAATGATGACTCTGAGTTTTGACTTGATAGCCAGTCTCCTCACTGGAGACAGGGTGAAGTGGGGTGGGGCAGACTTGATAATCTTAGCAGCTAATTGCAGGCCAACTGAATATGCCTCAGTACTGTCAAAATATTGCCCAGAATCTATGCTCTGTTATGGATTCTACTGCTAAAGAGGAGGAGAATAAAGACAAAAACAATGATACCATTTCTTTTCTATTGACGGTCACTCAGGTGTTTGGTATTGGT
The DNA here is from genome assembly GCA_028658305.1 of Pachyuromys duprasi. Taxonomy (NCBI): domain Eukaryota; kingdom Metazoa; phylum Chordata; class Mammalia; order Rodentia; family Muridae; genus Pachyuromys; species Pachyuromys duprasi. Next base: position 4,195,447 of record CM053755.1, read on the forward strand.
ATTTGTTAGGACGGCATGCAGCTGGGAACTAGGAGACATCCTTGCTTAAGTATTAGGTAAGGATACAGCTACATTTTCCCCTTGAGTGTGCTATGCAGCCTGTGATTTCATGTGCCCCCTACACACACATCCTACAGAAGGTCTTAGTAGTAGAAAATTGAAAAAAAAGAAGATAGCCCAGTCTTCAGTGACTGTCATTCAGCATCCTTACATTCTACTGGGTTCATATGATTAGTCAGAAACATTAGGTGCTCACAGAACAATCTGGAAGGATATTCTTCAGGTCGAGACTGTATGAGTCTAACAGTTGTCTAAGCACTGTCCACCAGCCGCCTATCTGGCATGTTCACATAGATAAGAAAGAACTATGAAGCTCTGGTTCCGACACAGTCTGCCTTTGGTGTGATCTCTGTGAGACACAAATTCATTAAAAGCTGAGACACATGTTCTCTCACTTCTCCTCACCCTTTTAGCATGTGCATTCTATGCATACTCAGTGATGTGTGTAACCTCTGCTTTAGTTCTCTTCTGAGTCAGTCAGTCGACTTCTTGAGGCAATATAGACACTCGTGACAGATTTGATAACACCATTGCATGTGTAAATCCTTACTATGAAGAACACGCATTAATCATTTTTCTTTGAACCCTAAGAGTGCGAATCACTCATGACAAGAGAGAACAGGGCATGTTACAGAGGATTTTCAAAGAATGTTTGCACATCAGAACCTTCAATGTGTTACAGTGTCATCCTGACAAAATTTAAATTTTTGTTTGTCATAACTGCTACTTTCAGTAGAATTCTTCAGAAATGTTTTTCAAAGGTGATATATTTAATCCAAAAATGTTCATGGAGCATTCATATTCTTATGATACTGGATAGATATTGATTCTGACTATGTTAAGCCTCTGTTCACTACTGGAGGAAAAATACTTAAGCATTGCTTGTGACATCACATTAACAATGAATAATTCAGCTGAGTTCAATTTAAGGCAGATATTTAATTTGAAGTTTTTGCCACACCATATAGAAATATGTGTCAAGGAATTCATTTTCTACCACCGGTGCCTGTGCATCAGGAACCAGTGCAATCAGAAATTTCTGCAGAAGACATTGACAATAGCATATACTTAACTGTACACAGAAGTAACATATTTTCCTTCATATTCTAGTGTAATGTTTCCAGCTTATGGAAGCCCACATGGAGAATCAGTGTGTAAGAATCCATTAGGTCACAGAATGGCCTAGTGCAGGAAAAGACTCCAAACTATAATACCCCACATTTTGAAAGCGGCTGCTGGTAATTTGACCAGTTTATTTTTCTTCAGCGTTAGCAGCAGCTCTGCTAAGGCAAAGTAAATGTCATAAAATGTTTTGTTTTCCAGCAGCCATTGGCAAATAATTGGCATCTGTTTTCTGTTGTCTAGCTGCGGTTGTGCTGTCTGAAACAGAAGTTTCCATTCTTCATCTAATAACTGGTTGATTTAAGATTCTCAAGGGATCAAGGGGGTGTGGGGCTGGCCAAAAACAGTTTTTAAAAAAGCCTTCAAAACATTTGGGCTGCAGCAACCTGGATGGATTCTTTGTGCTTTCCAGCAGAGGCTACTAAAACTCGTTGGTATTTCCAAAAATAAACCAGGACAAGAAATAAGGGAATCTTTTTTTTTTTTTTAAATGAAAACCAAGACTACATCTTCTCAGATTGAAAGGTGAGGAGACAAAAGGTGCTTTTGGAAATAATTTTGTTCACCTTCCTTTTGACAAGAGCCTCATGTGTTCACTGACAAAGGAGGAGAAAACCTCTGGAGTGTTGAGATTGGGTTTGCCTTGAATTCAAACACTTTCAAAAGCTCAGATAAGTAGGGGATGTGATTATTTGTAGAGCAGGAAAGACACTTACCCCTGCAACTGTAGGAGCTTCTCTGTTTTTAATGTTTAAGAGCAGATAAAATGCCACTTTCCCTGACTTCAGGCATTCTTCTGGCTGAGGACTAGGCCATTAATAGTCATTAACACTCTTTCAAATGTATTGCCAAAGTGGTAATGAAATCAACACCTTCTAATTTTTATACTGAAGCTCTGCCAAAGTGCATTTGGTCTTGTCACTACACAAGGATGTGCTATGCTATGTACTTGCTACTTAAAATATCAACATAAACACTGAATAAAAACATAAATCTTTTATGATGTGGAGGTACATTGCCATTTTATTGTAAATCAACATAGATCAATTATTCAAACCAAGATCATTGTTTACTGGATGAAAGGCAGAGGGGCCAATGGTAGTGTCAGCTCCTAGCTGACTTTTAGTTTAATTCTTTCAAACAAATCATTAGGCGAAAAGTTATCAATAGAATGAGTCGGTGCCATGTTCCTAGTATTTAGGGAAATGTCTGCAGTACTCAGTTTTCTCTAAAAGCAATATCTGTTCTAATTCTAGATGTTCATCATCTGCAAGATTAACTTGACAATGCATGGGTAATATTTGCATATACTGTCCAACCTTCAATTTTTTATCCTGGAGAAACACGTTGAGTTCAGTAATCTCTACTAAGAAGAGAAATACTGAGAGTAGAAACTTAGGAAAAATGGGAAAGAGAAGGGAGGAGAGAAAGAGGCAGGGAGAATGTTTTCCTTGTTAATGTGATTCATTTGGATTTCTATTTATTTTCTTCTTTACTTTTCATCATTTTCAACATCATTGAAACAGATTTTTGGGCTGTAAGGGAACCAATTAGAAGGAGTCTGGAGACCCTTATCCCCACCCTTGCCCTACCTTCTCTTAGCTGCTTCCTCAATAACTAAAGTGTGTTATCACTGCTTAGACTTCCTCTTGATCCTTCTCTCCCAGTCACACCAGTGCTGCTGGTTACCTGTTATTGTGACATCAATTTCTATGAGGCTCAGTGTGGTTGTGTAAGGTACGCTTATTGCTAATCATTATGTTTTCCAGTATTCGTCATTATAGCTTCCAAGGGTGTTGATGCTTTCTCATAAAGGGTCTAAGTATAAAAGACAGAGGGACATAACAAAGCATTTTTCATGTATTGATTACCTTTTACAGCCATCTCACCTCTAGACTCCCAGAACTCCTTAGTCTGTTCATAGGCCAGCAAGACAAAACAGCTCTATATTTTCATGCTGCCTTCATTTGGCCAGAGAACCTTATATAGAGAATGTATACCTTTTTGTTGTTTCCAATCAGTATTATGGATACTGTGTGTATTGGGATTAAGAGAGAGTAGTTGCTTTCCAATGGAATCTAACATTCAAGTGGCAGGAAGAAAATATAGCTATATGTAATAAACCACACTTAACATTTTGAAGTAAGTGATATAGTATGGCATAATAGGAGCAGTAAGACAGAGATAAGAGGCCTCATTTACCTCAGAGCACCTGACTCTTCTTCTGCTTCTATAGACAGATAAGTGATTATTTGGGCACAAAGAATGCTAATAGAAAGCAACTGGCTTTGGGATTGGGAGAAAACTGGTGAACTGAAAGTTAGAACATGCCTTTTGAGGAAGCCCTTGAGTAAACATTGCCTTCTATGCAGAGACTCTGCAAAAGATCTCAAATCACCTGTTTGCTGTACTTTGAAAGTGTGCACAAAGATTCTGATTCCCAAAGTTAACACCAGGAAGAGGAAAATGCGACCCCAGAGTCTCACGGATGCTTCTCCACAGTGAAGATGGGGATGGAAATGCGTTCCATGCCTCTACTCAAAAGCTTGCAGCTGCTTCCATATGGTGAATGTCTCTAGGATTTGTTAATATTGGAACCAAGAGTGACTGAACTTTAAAAATTATATTTAGGGTCTATATTAAAATGAGCTAGTACTTTTTAAGGCCCTAAGAAACAACTGTAAAATGAATAACAAATACTATGGGATAGCAATGATATTTTAATATAGACAATTTTTTCCCAATTAAAAGTTTTCAAAGTATATGCCTTCTCAATGTAGCATGTTTTTCTCTTTTGTCACTTTTATTTGAAGGCCTCATATTTTTAATGACACTTAAATTATTATTATTTTTTTCTGGAGAGGACGGGAGCTCTACAAGAACCAAATATGTCTGTGCACAGGGGTCTTTTATGAGACTGTTTCTCTAACCAAGTACCATGTATGGTTATAATCTAGAACCTCTGTTTGGACATAGCCCATGGTAGCTCAGTATCCAAATGGGTAGCCTATTAAGGGGAACAGTGTCTATCTCTGACATGAACTCACTAGCGGGCTCTTTGACCTCCTCCCTCCCCCAGGGAGGAGCAGCCCTGCCAGGCCACAGAGGAGGACATTGCAGCCAGTCCTCAAGATACCTGATAAACCAGGGTCAGATGAAAGGGGAGGAGGTCCTCCCCTATTAGTGGACTTGGAAAGGGGCAGGAAGGAGATGAGGGAGGGTGGGATTGGGAGGGAATGGGGGAGTGGGATACAGCTGGGATATAAAGTTAATAAATTGTAACTAATATTTAAAAAAAATAAAAAATGAAAAAACAGTAGTTGAATGAAAAAAAAGACACTTAAATTTTTACGCTAAAATATCTTCCATCTTTATGCTAGCCCTTGAAAATGACAGTCTCTCACTCCCTAATTCTCACTTCTTTTGTATGGAGATGATACAGAAAGTTTTGTTTTGCCAGCTAGGTAGTAAGTAAATAAATTAAGAAAATACTTTAATAAAATACCTTTAAGACTTGGTATTATACATAATTAAACAGGAAATGCAGACAAAGGTAGCAGAACACACTGTATTTTTTCAGTTTTTTTTCTGTTTCTTTGTTAAATGAAATGCATTTTATCTTATGGGTCCTACAGGCAGTTCCCCACATTTTCTTGCTTTTGATGTTTACTTTGTTCTCCCTCTTCTTGAATTTCTTTCTCCCTTTTTTAACGGTGTAAGTGAATAAATTTGTAAGAGTATCAGAGTTCTCCACTGCATGGTTACAGGATAGCTACACAAACATGGTAAGGAGGGGTTTGTGATTTGACATGTTCAGTAGGTACGGCTATAAATGAAAAGCTAAGGGTTGGTGTAAAGATTGTCTTTCCTTGGGATATTTTTCCATGAAAACTGAGCATACTGTACATGGAATTTTAATGCTATTCATCTCTGTGCAAAGGATCACATATGCAATCACCATGATATAGATACATGTAAATTTTTCTAAAATACTGTTTTGTGGGCATATCTAAAAATACATTTCCATCAAAACTATGCTTTTTCTCCATAATCACGTTGACTATATTTAGAAAACATATTTGTATTTTTACCTTTTTTTTTCAAAAAAGGAACATATTCCACAGTTTGTAAAAACTGTGTTTTCTGCAAACAAGGCCTAGATTTCTATAATCAATACTTAAAGATGAGGTGGGGAAAGGATTGTCCTCGAAGTGTTGCTCCTAATCAAGCAGTGTGGGGATTTGAAGATCATAGCTTTTTGTTTTAAAATAACATTGAGCACTTCAAGTCACTTGATTGCCCCCCAAATGATCTTGAAGAGAAATATTAGAAATTATTAACTTTATCATCCTTTTCTTTTTGTTCATCTCCTACATTATCAAAACTAAGTGATATGGCTTTTGCTTAAAACTCAACTTTTCCAGAAATTCATGGCACCACAAAATCACCCAGAGTGTAATCTTTCAACTGCCTCACACTGATAACCTGAGCTGTAAAGAGCAAGTCTCTGTCAGGAAGACCGTGGGCAGATTTTGATATAAATGCTCATGCTAAATGCTGTAAATATCAAAATTCAGTGTGTTTGATGCTATGCATATACAGAAACAAAAGGTATTTTAAAACAGTTTACTTTCTTCTAATACCACACCGTCAAAACATTAACTAACAATGTTTAACAATAGTTAAATTTTAGAGAAGCTATATTAAAGACAGTTTTTTCACTTTAAAATGATTTCTGCCATAGTTAACATGCTCAAAACTTAATGAGAAACTTGTTTTTCTTTTCTTTTCTTTCCTTTTTTTCTTTTCTTTTCTTGATGTTTTAATGTTCCAAATCTTAGAAACCAAGGGATTGAGGGGGAAAATTAGTGAAGGCTTCATGTTTTGGTGAAAAGCTGAAGCTCCCTCTAAATGCTCTTTAACACAGCTGACATCATTCCCCAGACAGTGGAGTTAACAAAAGACCTATTCCACATTGCATCTTTAAGAGTCATCACAGGCTTAGAAACCTTGGTAAGATGTAAAAGTCCACCCTGAAAGTAAATATGCCAGAGCACTCAATGAGGTAACATGACTAAAACTTCAGTCTTGTATCATTCTGTCTCATTAGCAAGCTACATTTCTAGGTTACAATTATATGAAATATGTATATGAAAATATTTTAATAAGACAATGTTTCAAATTATAGTTAGCCAACACCTTTTTACCGAATACTTCAAGCATGAAGAATGAGAATTTTTACAAAAACATATAGAGACACCACAAATTTTGCAGTTAATATTATGTATCCCCAGCCCACCCACCCCCATCTCCCCACAGAAAAGAACAAGCTTCCCAGGGACTTCAAGCAAACACATAGCAAATCAAGATGCAATAGGCACAAACCTTCACAGGTCCTGGGAGGCAACTCAGTAGGGGGAAAAGGGTCCCAAGAACAGGAAAAATAGTCACAGACACCCGCACCCCCCACTGTCCGTAGTCCACTCAAAACATCAAGCCAACAACTGTAACATACAAGCAGAGGACCAGCCACAGCTCCATGCAGGCTCCATGCCTGCTGCCTAGCTTCTGTGAGCTCGCCTTAATTAATTCTGTGGGCTTTGGGAATCACGGTGTTCTTGGCTGCTCTTGTGGGCATGGGCTTCCACAATTCCTCCTCCCATTTTTTTCAAGGGGACTTCATGAAGACCTCCAAGCTGGGCTCTTTCTCTGTGCAATGTTTAGATGTGGGTCTCTGTATCTGCTCCCATCAGAAGCCTCTCTGATGGTGACTGCACTAAGCACCTATCTATAGTAGAGTATCATTAGGGACAAGGGTTTTGTGAATGGGTTGATGTTCCCATATCCCCACTGGGAGCTTCACCTGGTTACAGAATATGGCTGTAGGTTCAGTCTCCATATCCGATATGACTAGAAGTCTTCCCTGGGTTCCAAGGAGTTTCCACTGCCTAGGTTCTACTTAGTACCACAAATGCCCTCCAATTCTGGTCATCTCTACCCTTACTCTCTCCTTTAATCCTACCCCACCTATTTCCTCTTATTGTCATTCTCTCTTATTCTCATTCTCTCCCCAACCCCAGTCCAAATGAAAGATCTATGCAGTGTCTCCTTCCGAGGGCTATTCATGTGTCCCCTCTAGAACTCTTCTCTTTACTCAGCCTCTCTGGGTCTGTGAATTGTATCATGTTTACCGTTTACTTAACAATTAATATCCACTTATAACTGAGTACCTATCATGTTTGTCTTTATATATCTGGGTTACCTCACTTAGGACGACTCTTTTGAATTCCATCCATTTGCCTGCAAATTTCATAATGTCATAATTTTTACTTGCTGAGTAATATGCCATTGTGTAAATATAACACATTTCTTTGTCAGTTTATTAGCTGAGAGACATTTAGGTTGTTTCCAATTTTTGGCGACTATGAATAAAGCCACAGTGAACATGTTTGAGCAAGTGTCCATGTGGCAGGGTGGATCCTCCTTTGGGTAGATGCCCAAGGATAGTATATCTGGGTCTTCAAGCAGATTGAGTCTCAATTTTTGGAGGAACTTCCATATTGATTTCTATATTGGCTACACAACAGTGCTTTCCCACAAACAATGGAGGAGTGTTCCCTTTGCTCCATCTCATTGCTAGAATGAACTTTCACTTGTGTTATTGATCTTAGTCATTCCTACAGTTGTAAGATGGACTCTCAAGTAGTTTTTATTTGCACTTCCCTAATGACTAAGGATATTGATCTGC
>CM053755.1:4203876-4219455 GCA_028658305.1 Pachyuromys duprasi
TTGGCTAGAGCTACACCAAGATATTTTAGGCTATCTGTGGCTTTTGTTAATGATATTGTTTCCCTGATTCTTTCTCAGTCCATTTGTCATTAGTGTATTGGAAAGCTACTGGTTTGTTTGTTTAATTTATCTGGTATCTTGCCACTTGGCTGAAGGTGTTTATCATCTGTAGGAGTTCCATGGTAGAATTTTGGAGTTTATTTATGTATATTATCTATATAATCTGCAAATAAAGATACTTCGACACTCTTTTAGTTGTCTTTTTGCTAGCTAGAACTTCAAATATTTTACTGAATAGATATGGAGCAAGTGGAGAGACTTGTCTTGCTCCTCATTTTAGTCAAAGTGATTTGAGTTTTTCTCCATTTAATTTGATATTATCTATAGTCTTGCTATAAATTACCTTTATTATGTTCAGGTATGTAAGGTATCCCTAATATCTTCAAGAATTTTATCATGAAGTAATGTAGAATATTGTAAAAGGCTTTTTGACATTTAATTACATGTCATGTTTTTTTTTTTTCAATTTCATTTTATGGTGGACTACATTTACTGATTCTTATATGTTGAACCATCCCTTCATCTCTGGGATAAATCATACTTTATCACGGTAGATAATCTTTTTGATGTGTTCTTGAATTCAGTTTCTAAATATTTTATTGAGTATTTTTACACCCATGTTCATAGGGACATTGGTCTGTAATTCTGAATCTTTGTGTGGTTTGTATTTCTGGTAGAAATCTGTGCAAAAACAATCTGGTCCTGCCCCCACCCCTTTTTGGGTTGGGATACTTTTAGTGACTGCTGCTATTTTGTCAGGGCTTATCGAATTTGAGCCTAAGTGGTTCTTTTCCCCTTGATTTCTTTTCCTGTGTTGAGTCTGACTTATAATATGTTTTGGAATCTGCTTTAGAGGTAGCCTTAGTTATAGTTATTATTGCTCTGATGAAACCAATGCAACTTGGAGAGGTAAGTCTTTATTCAGCTTATGCTTCCATATCACAGATTATCATCAAAGGAAGACAGGACAACAAGTCCAGCAGAACAGGAAACTGGGAGTGCTGCTTACTGGCTTACTTCATATGGCTTGCTTATCCTGCTTTCCTTTTTAAGTAGCGTTGAGGACTTCTGTGCATTTCTTTTTTCTGTTTAGTTTAGCATGTTTGTTGGTTTCTCTTCATCAAGGTAACTTCTCTTTGCAGTAGATGGAAGCCACCACAAAAATCACAAACAATAACAATGCAGAGCTGTGGCCCCCTGTGTTAATGGATATACCTACAAAACACTTCTGTATATTGTGGAAGAGTGGGCAGAAAGGCCACACAAGCAAGAGGGCAAGAAGCTTGCTCTGAAAATATGCCTCCTGGAAACACCAGCTGTACCCATAATATCCTACCAATACTCATTACTCTTATGTTACAGTTGGCAAAATTCATTGTGCTGCTTTGTGTTCTGCTTTCTTCTCTGTTTTCAATATGATATGTATAATTATTCTATTTAAAAATTCTGTATTTGAATGAATGAATGTTCAATGTTTTCTATCAGAATAAGGTATAAGATATAGTCACCACTGAAATTTTGTTGTCTTCTGAGAAATCACAGAAAATTATTGGGAAGTTAAGTAAATCCACTAGATTTATATTTGATATTACTCTAAGGACAAAGGAGTTATTGGCCTGGTATTTTTATTTTAAGTCAGGTTCTTCATTGTTTTGTTTGTTTGCTTTCTTGAGTACTATGGATCTGAGAAGCATTTTACAAGGACTAGTTGGTTTTTTAGTTACAAAATAAGGTACATATTTGTGTTTTAAAGTCAATGGCTTTAGAATATCGCTTTTGAAATATTTTCATTATTACATTTTTTAAATTTTATTTAACAAATTTAAATTAATTAATTTTTATTAATTACAGTTTATTCACTTTGTATCCCAGCTGTAGCCCCCTCCCTCATCCTGTCCCAATTCTACTCTGCCTTCCTCATCTCTTCCCATACCCCTCCCCAAGTCCACTGATAAGGAGGTCCTACTCCCCTTCCCTCTGACCTCAGCCTATCACTTCTCATCACAACTGGCTACATTGTCATCCTTTATGACCTGGCAAGGCTGCTCCCCTCCAGGAAGTGGTGATCAAAGAGCCAGCCACTGAGTCCATGTCAGAGAGAGTCCCTGCTCCCATCACCAGGGAACCCACTTAGAGACCAAGCTGCTATGGGCCACATCTGTGCAGGTTCTAGGTTATATTCATGCATGATCCTTGGTTGCAGGATCAGTCTCAGAAAAGATACATTTTCCCAGATCTTTTGGTTCTGCTGCTCTCCTTGTTGAGCTCCTGTTTTCCTCCCCCCAACCAGGTTCTTCATCTCCCCCTTTTTTCACAAGACTCCCTGCACTCTGCCCAAAGTTTGGATATAAGTCTTAGCATCTGATTTGATACACTTCTGGGAAGAATCTTTCAGAGGCCCTCTGTAGTAGGCTTCTGTCCTGTTCCATGCCCTCTTCATCTTCTGATTCCCATCCTGTTTGCTTTTCTGAGTGAGAATTGATCATCTTACCCAGGGTCCTCCTTCTTGCCTAGCTTCTTTAGATGTACAGATTTTGGTGTGTTTATCCTATATTTTATGTCTAATAGCCACTTATAAGTGAGCATTATAGTATAAGTGACTATGTGTGTCTTTCTGCTTTGGGATACCTCACTCAGGATGATCTTTTCTAGATTCCACCATGTGTCTGCAAATTTCATAATTTCCCTGTTTCTAATTGCTGAGTAATATTCAATTGTGTAAATGTACCACAATTTCTGTATCCATTCCTCAGTTGAAGGATATCTGGGTTGTTTCCAGATTCTGGCTATTACGAATAAAGATGCTCTGAACATGATTGAGCAAATGTTCCTGTATAGTTGAGCAACTTTTGGATATATGCCTAGGAGTGGTATAGCTGGATTTTGAGGAAGTAGTATTCCTAAGTATCTGAGAAAGCACCAGATTTATTTCCAAAGTGGTTGTATAAGTTTACATTCCCACCAGCAGTGGAGGAGGGTTTCCCTTTCTCCACATCCTCTCCAGCATGTATTGTCAGTTGAGGTTTTGATGGCCATTTTGATGGGCGTAAGGTGAAATATCAGTGTCGTTTTGATTTGCATCTCCCTGATGACTAAGGACACTGAGCATTTCTTTAAGTGTTTCTCTGCCACTGAGTTTTCCTCTGTTGAGAATTCCCTGTTTAGCTCTATACCCCATTTTTTAATTGGATTACTTGATTTGTTGCTTTTAAACTTCTTGAGTTCTTTATATATTCTGGATATTAGTCCTCTGTCAGATATTGGATTGGTGAAGATCCTTTTCTAGTCTGTAGGCTGTTGTTTTGTTCTGATTATAGTGTCCTTTGCTTTACAGAAGATTTTCAGTTTCATGATGTCCCATTTATTGATTGTTGATCTTTGAATCTGTGCTGTTGGCATTCTGCCCAGGAAGTTGTCTTCTGTTTCAATGAGTTCAAGGCTCTTCCCCACTTTTTTGTTTAACAGATTTATTGTGTCTGGTTTTATGTTAAGGTCTATGATCCACTTGGACTTTAGTTTGTGCAGGGTGATAATTATGGATCTATTTGAATTTTTCTACATATAGACGTCCAGTTAGACCAGCACCATTTGTTGAAGATGCTGCATTTTTTTTCTATTGTATGGCTTTGGCTTCTTTGTAAAAAATCAAGTGTCCTTAGGTGTATGGGTTTATTTCTGGGTCTTCTATTTGATTCCTTGTTCCACTAGTTGGTTTATATGCCAATACCATGCAGTTTTTATTACAATGGCTCTGTAGTGCAGCTTGAAATCAGGGATGGAGATACCTCCTGTTGATCTTTTGTTGTACAGGGCTGTTTGTTTTAGAAATTCTGAGTTTTTTGTTTTTCTATATGAAATTGAGAATTTTTCTTTCAAGTTCTGTATTTTTATGGTAATTGCATCTAATCTGGAGATTGCTTTTGACAAGATGGCCATTTTCACTGTTAACCCTACTGATCCAAGAGCATTGGGGATCTTGCCATCTTCTTATATATTCTTCAATTTCTTTCTTCAGAGACTTGAAGATTTTTTCAAACAGATCTTCCACTTGCTTGGTTTGAGTCACACCAAGGTACTTTATTTTATTAGTGGCTACTGTGAAGGGTGTAGTTTCCCTAATTTCTTTCTCAGCCCTTTTGTCTTTCATATACAAGAGGACTACTAATTTTCTTTGAATTAATTTTGTATGTAGCCACTTTGCTGAAGGTTTTTTTTTATCAGCTGAAGGAGTTCTCTGGTTGAATTTTTGGGGTCACTGAGGTATACTATCATGTCATCTGCAAACAGTGATACTTTGACTTCTTCTTTTTCAAACGGAATACCCTTGATCTCCTTTAGTTGCCTTATTGCTCTAGCTAGGATTTCAAGTACTATGTTGAAGAGATACAGAGAGAGTGGGCATCCTTGACTTTTCCCTTATTTCAGTGGGATTGATTTAAGTTTTTCTCCATTTACTTTGATGTTGGCCATAGGCTTGCTGTATATTGTCTTTATTATATTTAGGTATGTGCTTTGTATCCCTTGATCTCACTTTTAATCTGAAAAAACATGGAGAAAAATAATGAAGAAAAGATATGACTTGTAGCTTGATTTGATTATTTGTGAGAATTAAATTATAATTTCAAGGTTTATATCTCAGAAAAGAAACAACTAAAATCTCATTGTCTCCTTGCTGCTACCAGGGAAGGCCTATGAAGAGCAGCACTCATGCACTGCATGCCTTGGTGTATGACAAAGTTTCCTTTATAGTCAATAAAAGCGGCATGCATGTGCTGGATGCCTTGGTGTATGACAAATTTTACTTTACATTCAATAAGTAGAAGAAACTACTAGAGAAAGTAAATACAGCTGCTACCCAAGGTCCTAGGTCTAGCTTTGAGTCTGTTAATGTAAGCCTCAGTGCTGACCATGCCTGATTTTGTTCCTGAGTGTCCCAGGAACTCTGCAACTCCAACTCTGTGGAAAACTGCTGTTCCTTTTCAAGTCCCTGCCATTTCCAGTGAGGGTCACTGTATTTATTCAGTGCCAATAAGTGAGTAATAAATTCTACATGTTGAATAGGATCTTCTCTATTGTTTTACAAATTAACTAACTGAAACTAAATGGTGATAATGTGTTATTATAGTTAAGGTTAATAACATACTCATTACCTCCAGAGGATATAACTGCAGACACATTATTTTAAAGGCCTATTTTGTTAAATTAACAGAAAATGAGGAGAATGCTTTTGTGCATTGTGAATGAGCACTGACATAGAATCTTTATCCAGGCAAAGCCTCTGCAAGTCCTTTACGTGATATCTATTCACCCACAGTATAAGCTCCTCTCATTGTGCTGGATCCTTAATGATTATAGGTGGCTTTAGCCAGAATATATTGTCTTACAGCTGGATACTACTCATCTGGCATTGTTCATACGAAATATTGTCATCTAAAACATTGTTTATAATGACAAATTTTTGCTAAAATGTAATTATGAAAGATGACCAACGTAAAGGTTAATGTTTGCAACTGGCAGGATCTAGAATCTCTAGACATGTCTAGGATACATTAACTAGATTAGGTTAATTGAGATAAGAAGACCCATCCTAAATATGAGTAACACCATTCCAGGAGCTAGACTTCTTGACTAAATGATAGAAGAGTGCCAGCTCTTTGCCAGGGCCAAAATTCTTCTCTTTGCTGTCGCTGTAGATGCACTGGAACTTGACGGTTCATGTTCTTGCTATCATGCATTTACCAAAGTAGGCAGTACTCTCCAACTCTAAGATGACATAAACCTTTCCTCCTTTAAGTTGCTTTCATCAGAATATTTTGTCACAACAGTGGAAAAGTAACTAATACAGAAATTTGTTACCTAGAAGTAGGGCCTTACTGTGAAAAATCTGGCCACTTGGAACTTGTTATAGGAAAATATGGGCAAGTTTAGAACTTTGGGCTAGAAAAGGCCTTTCCTGCAAGCAAAGCTTAATGGGCTATTTTGAGGACAGTTTTGAGGTCCAGAATGCTAGGAGAAATGTGCATACTGGAGACCAGGCTCATGATGTTTCAGAGGGGAATAAAGATTGTTGGAAACTGATTTAGAAATAAATCATGCAATATTATGCCAAGGAAGATAGCTCCATTCTGTCCATGTTTTTTTTTTATTCTGATGGTGTCTGCTTTTTATTTTATTTTTTAATTTTTATTTTTTATATCAATTACAGTTTATTTACTTTGTATCCCAGCTGTAGCCCCCTCCCTCATTCCCTCCCAATCCCACCCTCCCTCATGCTTTGAGAACTTGAGTGAGGATGATTATAAGAGTTAATGCACTAATTGGTTTGAAAGCAGCTATTTCAATATAGAGGAAGAGGAACAGTCAAGATATGGCATTTTTCTTAGTGCGCGCGCACACACACACAGACACACAGATACACAGATACACACACACACACACACACACACACACACACAAAGTGAGAACCTTAGATGCTGGACATAGATTTATGGGATTTGGTGCTTGTCCTACTGAGTTTTAGTCTTGTTTTGGTTCAATCATTCTTTGCCATTTTTCAATCTTCTCTTTTGAAATATTTATTTTTACCATTGTATATTGGAATTATGTAACTTGATTTTATTTTATATGAGCTTAAAGTTAAGTGAATATTGAGTCTCAGAAATGATTTGGACTCTAGAGTTTTTAAACAGTTGGAACTGTTTAAAGTCTGTAAACACATTTGAAATAGGATTATATTTTTTATGAGATGACAAAGAATCTGTAGAGACAAGAAGTTGGGGAGATGATCACTTGAAAGTCTGGGTGTCAGGTTGACCTGGGGTGTATTTCTGATGATTAAACTTGATTGTAAACTTAATGGGAATTAGAACCATCTTTGTCAGTGTAACTTATTCACCTGAAGGAATTGTTGTCTCAAAGGCTTACTACTGCAGAAGCGCAGCCTTTCTAGCTCTTCCTGAATGTTGGCTGCCTGGTTGACTCCACTGTTCCAGCTCACACACCTCTCCAAAATGACTAATTCAATCTGGCCTTTCCAAGCTTCTGATTGAACTGACCTGCCTGACCTCAAACTAATTCTGGCAATTTGTTCCAATCTTCTGGATCCTTCATATGCTCTGGTTTCAACCACCTCTGCTGACCTTCACTGAACTGCATGAACTGACTGAACTGAGCTCAGCTCTCCAAATTCCCCTGCCTCTCCCTACATTCTTGTAAATAACCTTTCCATCCTGTGCTCTTCTCCTGAGAGTTAGGCATATCCTATTCTTTCACATCTTCTCTGATTCATCACTTTGTCTGTTTCTCAACTAGACATCATGGTTTGGGATAAAGGTATTAAGGACTCAAGAAGTTAAAAAGCAACAAATCAAGCAATCCAATTAAAAATGGGGTATGAAGCTAAACAGAGAATTCTCAATAAAGGAAAATTCAATGGCAAAGAAACACTTAAAGAAATGCTCAATGTTCTTAGTCATCACGGAGATGCAAATCAAAACAACCCTGATATTTCACCTTACACCCATCAGAATGGCTAAGATCAAAACCTCAAGTGACAATACATGCTGAAGAGGATGTGGAGAAAGGGGAACCCTCCTCCATTGCTGGTGGGAATGTAAACTTGGAAATCAAACTGGTGCTTTCTCAGACATTTAGGAATAGTGCTTCCTCAAGATCCAGCTATACCACTTCTAGGCATATATCCAAAAGATGCTCATGTACACAACAAGGATATTTTTTTAAATGTAAAAAAAGGAGCCATTTTATTATTACATTGATTTTTAGACCAGTAGTATTTGTTTTTACCATAAGTCTCTGGGCTATATAGACTTTGGTTCTTGGTCACTCAAACATTCTTTTTATCATTTATTTTTATTTTTGGTTACATTTTATTAACTCTGTATCCCAGCTGTATCCCACCCCCTCATTCCCCCCCCCCCATCCCACCTTCCCTCTCTCATCTTCTCCCTGCCCCTTTCCAAGTTCACTGATAGGGGAGGACCTCCTCCTCTTTCATCTGAACCTGTTTTATCAGGTCTCTTCAGGACTGGCTGCAAACTTCTCCTCTGTGGCCTAGCAGGCCTGCTTCTCCCATAGGGGGTGGGAAGGTCAAAGAGCACACCATTGAGTTCATGTCATAAATAGTCCCTGATCTCCTTACTAGGGTACCCACTTGGTTACTGAGTTACCACGGACTACATCCAAGCAGAGGTTCTAGGTTATATCCATACATGGTCCTTGGTTGGAGAAACAGTTTCATATGCCTACATACATTTGGTCCTGTGGAGCTCCTATATTATCCAGGTCATATTAACTCCCCCTTTTTCATGTGATTCCCTGAACTCTGCTGAAGGTTTGGTTATGAGTCTCACTTTCTGCTTTGATGCATTGCTAGGTAGAGTCTTTCAGAGGCCCTCTGTGGTAGGCTTCTGTCCTGTTACTTGTTTTCTCCTATATCCAATGCCCATCCCATATGTCTTTCTAAGTGAGGATTGATCATCTTACCGTGGGTCTTCTTTCTTGTTTATCTTCTCTAGGTGTACAGATTTCATTACGTTTATCATATCTTATAGGTCTAAATAATTGAGTATATATCATGTGAGTCTTTCTCCTTCTGGGATACCTCACTCAGAATGATCTTTTCTGGATCCCACCATTTGCCTGCAAATTTTTATGATTTTGTCATTTTTAATTGCTGAGTAGTATTCAATTGTTTAAAAATACCATGATTTCGGTATCCTTTCCTCCATTGAGGAAACATCTGGGTTGTTTCCAGGTTCTGGCTACTACAAATAAAGCTGCTGCAAACATGGTTGAACAAATGTCCTTGTTGTGTACTTAAGCAACTTTTGGATATATGCCTAGGAATGGTATAGCTGGATCTTGACGAAGTGCTATTCCTAATTGTCTGAGAAAGTGCCAGATTTATTTCCAGAGTGGTTATACAAGTTTACATTCTCACCAGCAATGGAGGAGGGTTCCCCTTTCTCCACAACCTCTCTAACATGTGCTGTCATTTGATCTTAGCCATTTTGATGGGTGTAAGGTGAAATCTCAGGGTCATTTTGATTTGCATGTCTCTGATGGCTAAGGACGTTGAGCATTTCTTTAAGCATTTTTCTGCCATTCAATATTCCTCTACAGAAAATTCTCTGTTTAGCCCCATATCCCATTTTTTAGTTGGATTGCTTGACTTATTGCTTTTTAACTTCTTTAGTTCTTTATATAGTCTGGATATTGCCCTCTATCAGATATATGGTTGGTGAAGATCCTTTCCCAGTCTATAGGCTGTCTGACAACAGTGTCTTTTGCTTTACAGAAGCTTTTCAGTTTCATGAGGTCCCTTTTATCGATTGTTGCTCTTAGAGCCTGTGCTGTTGGCGTTCTGTTCAGGAAGTTGTCTTCTGTGCCAATGAGTTCTAGGCTCTTACCCACTTTTTCTTCTAACTGATTTAGAGTATGTTGAGGTCTTCGATCCACTTGGACTTCAGTTTTGTGCAGGGTGATAAATGTAGATCTATTTTCATTTTTCTGAATGTAGAAATCCAGTTGGACTAGCACCATTTGTTGAAGATGCTGTCTTTATTTAATTGAATGGTTTTGGCTTCTTTGTCAAAAATCAAGTATTCATAGGTGTGTGGGTTTTCTGGGTCTTCTATTCGGTTCCATTGATCCTCCTTTCTGTTTCTATGCCAATACCATGCAGTTTTTGTTAATATTGCTCTGTAGTACAGCTTGTGGTTATGGACGGAGATACCTCTAGATGATCTGTTATTGTACAGGATCATTTTGGA
Source organism: Pachyuromys duprasi (assembly GCA_028658305.1). NCBI lineage: Eukaryota > Metazoa > Chordata > Mammalia > Rodentia > Muridae > Pachyuromys > Pachyuromys duprasi. The sequence continues at coordinate 4,213,728 of CM053755.1, forward strand.
GATTCTGGGATTTTTGTTTCTCCATATGAAGCTGAGAATCTTTTTTTTTCAAGGTCTGTAAAGAATTGTATTGGTATTTTGATGGGAATTTCATTGAATCTATAGATTGCTTTTGGCAGGATGGTTCACTAAGTTAATCCTACCAATCCACAAGCATGGGCGATATTTCCATCTTCTGATATCTTCTTCAATTTCTTTCTTCAGAGATTTGAAGTTTTTTTTCAAACAGGTCTTTCTCTTGCTTGGTTAGAGTCACCCCAAGGTACTTTATGTTATTAGTGGCTATTGTGAAGGATATTGTTTCCCCGATTTCTTTCTCAGCCCTTGTGTCTTTGGTATACAGGAGGGCTTCTGATTTTTTAAGTTGATTTTGTATCCAGCCATTTTGCTGAAGGTGTTTATCTGTTGAAGGAGTTCTCTGGTTGAATTTGTGGGGTGGCTCATGTATACTAACATATCATCCACAAATAGGGTTACTTTGACCTCTTCCTTTTTGATTTGTATCGCCTTGATCTCCTTTAGTTGTCTTATTGCTCAAATAGGACTTCAATTATTGTTTTGAAGAGATATGGAGAGAGTGGATAGCTTTGCCTTTTCCCTGATTTCAGTGGGATTGATTTAAGTTTCTCTTCATTGGGATTGATACACAACAAGGACATTTGCTCAACCATGTTTGTAGCACCTTTATTCGTAATAGCCAGAACCTGGAAACAATCCAGATGTCCATCAATGGAGGATTGGATATAGACATTGTGGTACATTTACATAATGGAATACTACTCAGCAATTAAAAACAAGGAAATCACAAAATTTGCAGGCACATGGTGGGATCTAGAAAAAATCATCATGAGTGAGGTATCCCAGGAGCAGAAAGACACACACCATATATACTCACTTATAAGTGGATACTAGACCTATAAGATAGAATAAACATACTAAAATCTGTACACCTAAAGAAGATAAACAAGAAAGATGACCCTGGGTAAGACTATCAATCCTCACTTAGAAAGACAAATGGGATGGACATTGGAAGTTGGAGAAAACAAGTAACAGGACAGGAGCCTACCACAGAGGGCCTCTGAAAGACACTACCTAGCAGTGTATCAAAGCAGATGGTGAGACTCATAACCAAACCTTTGGCAGAGTGCAGGGGAATCATATAAAAGAAGGGGGAGTTAGTATGACCTGGAGAGGACAGAAGGTCCACAAGGACTAAATATATCAGGGCACAGGGGTCTTTTCTGAGACTGTTTCTCCAACCAAGTACCATGTATGGATACAACCTAGAACCCCTGCTTGGATGTAGCCCATGGTAGCTGAGTATCCAAGTGGGTTTCCCTAGTAAGGGGAACAGGGACTATTTCTGACATGAACTCAATGGCTGGCTCTCAGACACCCCCTACCCCGAAGGAGGAGCAGCCTTGCTAGGCCACAGAGGAAGACATTGAAGCCAGTCCTGAAGATACCTGATAAAACAGGGTCATATGGAAGGATCTCCCCTACCAGTGGACTTGGAAAGGGGCAGGGAGGAGATGAGGGATGGAGGGTGAGATTGGGAGGGAATGAGGGATGTGGCTACAGCTGGTATGCAAAGTAAATAACCTATGATTAATATAAAAATTATTTTAAAAACCCCTAAAAACAAGGAATTTATGAATTTTGCATGCAAACGGTAGGAACTAGAAAAGATTATTAGTGAGGTATCCCAGAACCAGAAAGATGCACATGGTATATACTCACTTATAAGTGGTTATTAGACATATAATATAGGATAAACATACTAAAATCTGTACACCTGTAGAAGCTAAGCAAGAAGGAGGACCCTAGATAAGATGATCAATCCTTACTCAGAAAGGCAAATGGGGCAGACACCAGAAGAGAGAGAAAACAGGGAAGAGGACAGGAGTCTACCACAGAGGGCTTTTGAAAGACTCTACACAGCAGTTTATTAAAGCAGATACTGAAACTCATAACTAACTTTGGGCAGTGTGCAGGGAATTTTGTGAGTGAAGGGGAGATGGAAAGGCCTGCAGGGCACAGGAGCTCCCCAAGGAGAGCAACAGAACCAAAATTTCTGGGTCCAGTGGTCTTTTCTCAGACTGATACTCCAACCCAGGACCATGCATGGAGATATCCTACAGACCTTGTAATGATGTAGTCCATGGCAGCTCAATTTCCAAGTGGGTTCTCAAGTAATGGGAGCAGGGACTGTCTCTGGCATGAACTCAGTGGCTAGCTCTTTGATCACCTCCTCCTGATGGGGGAGCACTCTTGCCAGGCCACAGAATAAGACAATACAACCAGTCCTGATGAGACCTGACAGGCTAGGGTCAGAGGGAAGGGGAGGAGGACCTTCCCTATCAGTGCACTGTGGGAGGGGCATGGGAGAAGATGAGGGAGGGAGGGTGGGATTGGGAGGGAATGAGGGAGGGAGCCACTGTTGGGATACAGAATGAATAAACTGTAATTAATAAAAAATTAAAAAGATGTATACTAAGGGCTTGTCTGTATTCCAGTTGAATCACGTAGACTTAGAAGGTTTTTGGATGTGATGCCTTGTGCCCTCTCAGATAGCCATGTTGCTGGAATAAAATTCCTCTACACATCTTCAAGGCAAATTTCACACTATTTCTATGAGTTATGTAGATTAGATAAGTGCGGCCCATCCATTTCTTAGGATGGGGTCCATGACTGAATATAAAGGAGAAAATGAGTCTAATACTAGCATTTATCTTTTTGTTTCCTGACTATGGATGCAATGCAATAAAGTACTTCATGAATCTGGCATCTTTTCCTCTATGATTTTTGTCCTCAAACTATGAGGTAAAATAAGACTCCCTTTCCCCTAAATTACTTTTGTCTGAGTACTGTGACTTCATAACAAAAAATAATAACCAGTGAAACCACTGACTTCTTTTTACTTAGTTTTATCAAAGTAACCTTGTGGAGGACTTATCGGTAGTTTACAGCTGCTGAGAAAGGAGAGTCATTGTTCTTTGAAGGTCTGGTCATGGATTGCTCATGCCTCAATGAAAATATTCCTATCCATGTGCATATGGCCAGGACTAACAGACTCCACAGGTTATTGTTTTAAAAAGAGGGCATGATCAACAACATGGCTTGTTGGACATTGGTCTGATGTGTGTTACTAGCCCTCAAGATCTGGTTACAACTATCCTTATTTCTGTAAACCTGCATAAGGCAAAGCTGAGTGGTTGGTTAAATGGCCTTTACCTGGGCAGGGCAGAATGGGATAGGCATGGCTAAGGTTCCCAGGGTTGGAGTTGACAGAAGAATCACTGGAGACATACAGATGGAAAGAGAGGAGGAAGGAGGATGCCATGATGGATGAGGGTGGAGTCAAAAACCACATGGGTCAAGAGGCAGGACTAAGCTAATGTCATGAAAAGACCCAGATGAATAATACAAGCAAGTACCACAGGATTGTGGATGGAAGGTAGACAAGATGAGGAGGATTAAGGTGGATGGTATTGGATGGGGGCTAGAAGATGAATGGTGAGGTTGAGCCAACATAGGTGAAATATCTGCCTGGCCCAAGGTCAATAAGGCAATTATAAAATCTAACAGGTGTCTGTGTCTTATCATTTGTGATAGTGGGTTAAATAACACTGTCATAATAATCTTAGGGCTAGTAATAAACATATAGCCCAGCACTTATTTTTTTCTAATTTTTCTATTTTAATTAAGTGGTATCTGTTTTTTATATTAATTACAGTTTATTCACTTTGTATCCCAGCTGTAGCCCCCTCTCTTCTCCCCTCCCAATCCCACCCTCCCTCTCTTATATCTTCCTGTGCCCTTCTCTAAGTCCACAGATAGGGGAGGTTATCCTCCCCTTCCATCTGACCCTAGTCTATCAGGTCTCATCAGGACTGGCTGCATTGTCCCACTATGTGGCCTGGCAAGGCTGCTCCCCCATCAGGGGGAGATGGTCAAAGAGTCAGCCACTGAGTTCATCTCAGAGACAGTCCCTGTTACCCCTACTAGGGAAACCACTTGGATACTGAGCTGCCATGGGCTACATCTGAGGAGGCGTTCTACGTTATCTCCATGAATGGTCCTTGGTTGGAGTATCAGTCTCAGAAAAAGACCCCTGGGCCAAGATATTTTGGTTCTGTTGCTCTCCTTGTGGAGCTCCTGTCCCTTCCCAGGTCTTTCTGTCTCCCCCTTCTTTCCTAAGATTCCCTGCACTCTGCCCAAAGTTTGTTTATGAGTCTCAGCATCTGCTTTGATACACTGCTGGGTAGAGTCTTTCAGAGGCCCTCTGTGGTAGGCGCCTGTCCTGTTTCCTGTTTTCTCCCTCTTTCAATGTCTGTCCAGTTTGCCTTTCTGACTGAGAATTGATTATCTTACCAGCATCCTCCTTCTACCTCAGCTTCTTGAGGTGAACAGATTTTTGTAGGTTTATCCTATGTTATATGTGTAGTATCCACTTAGTCATGACCTGAAAAAAGGATGACAGCAATAGATATGCTGTCATTTGGACAGAAGGAGGCTCATGAATTCTCAATCCTAGAGAAAAAACCCTATAGGTAAGTATTATGTTCTGAGAGAGGAAGAAATAGTCTTCTGCTAGGAAGAACATACCAATTACTTATCCAATGCCAAAAGGTCAGCCCTGCAAACATTTATACAAATAACTTTATACAGACTGAGCAGGTATATCTTTATCTCTCTTTCTCTCATAAAAGTGTATGTATGTTTCTGTATTTTATGTTTGGGAGTACACATACATGAATATACATGTGTATATCTATAAATCATATATATATATATACACACACACACACACACATATAAATGTAATTAAAGAAAATGAAACCATGACTTTGAAAACTAATAGGGGTACATAGGAGGATTTTGAAGAAGGAAAAGGAAGGGGAATAATGTAATTATATTAAAATCTCAAATCTTTTAAAATAGGCTATGATTTTGGGGGGTCATGTGTTGGAGGATCAGGAAGCAGATGGAGGGATTGGATTGATATAGTCAAAATACCTTGTGTGTATATATATATATGTATGAAATTATCAAAGAAGAAATAGACATATATAGAAATTAAAATCATTATTTCATGTACACATTTCATGTGAAAATAAGTTCAGATATTTGATCCAGATGGTGCAGTCTCAAAGGTTTTCTATTTACACACTGCAGAATGTTCTTTTCCAGATGAAATGCGGAGACAGCAGAGTCCTGAAACATAGAAAAGCAAATGGGAGTTGCAGAAACAGAGGCTACAAAGACTTCATTGTTTACGGGGAATAAAAATTTCTCAAATTGAATGAATGCATGTGTTTGCCTGTTTTGTCTGCATGTATGTCTGTGTCACATGTGTCTAAAGTATGTTAACATTTTGTCTATCTTAAGAAGTTTTCTTAACTATAAAAAAGCCATAGTAGGTAATGGGTTAAAACAGAAAAGTTTCTTCGTACTAATTCTAAAAAAAGGGACTGTTTCAGTCATGATCTTGATGGCTGACTCTTTGACCCTCCCCCATACAAGCCAGGGAGTGACAGACTGGCTAGATCCCAGGGGAGGACTTTGCAGCCAGCCCTGAGGAGACAGGATGAGCTGGGGTTGGATGGAAGGGAAGGAGGTCCTCCCCTGTTGGTGGACTTGGAGGGGGCGGGGAAGAAGGAGATGAGGGAGGGAGTGGGAGGGTAGGAGGGAATGGGGGAGGGGGCTACGCCTGGGATTCAAAGTA
>CM053755.1:4219955-4277768 GCA_028658305.1 Pachyuromys duprasi
CATTCCTTTTCATTGAATTCTAGAAGGGCTTTAATTTTTTTCTTTTTCGTTTTTTCTGTCTTGACCTAGTTTTCATTCAGTAGAGCATAATTCAGTTTCCATCATTTTTCAGGTTTTCTGTTGTATCTGTTATTGAAGTCCACCTTTAATTTGTGGTGGTTGGATAAGATGTGAAGTGATATTTAAATTTTCTTTTTCTTTTGCAGATCCTAATATTATTATTTTTTTATTCTGTATGTTTAATGTTTTGCTTATTCTGTGGTAAGTGGACTTTATTTTCTGATCTAATTTATTTGTTGCTCTGTAAGATCCTTAAAACTTTATAGCCCTCTCCATCTTTAGATTAGAAAAATTTTTCTTTTATGATTTTATTAATAGTTTTTGGGCCTTTGAGTTGTGCTTTTAATCCTCCTTTTCCCCCTCTTTCTCCTTTTCCTCTCCTTCTTTTCCTCCTCCTCCTCTCCCTTCTCCTTTCCTCCTCCTCCTTCTCATTCTTTTTCTTCTATTCCTATTATTCTTAGGTCTTTTCATATCATCCCACATTTCCTGGATGTTTGTGTTAGGAAGTATTTAGATTTAACATTTTCTTTGACCAATGTATCTATTTGTTCTGAAGTATCTTCAACAACTGAGATTCTTTCTTCCAACTCTTGTATTCTGTTGGTGATGCTTGTGTCGAAAGTTCTTGCTTGCTTGCTTAGATTTTCCATTTCCAGTATTGTCCCACTTTGTGTTTTCTCTATTACTTCTATTTTCATTTTTAGGTGTTTATTTATTTGTTTATTTTTAATTAATCCTGCTTGTCTTTTCTTTGATGTCTTTAAGGGATTTATTCACTTCTTTAGGTACCTATATTATCTACATAAATTTGGTTTTATGTCTGTTCTCCTGTGTTTTAGGTGTCCTGGAGTAGTCACAGCTTGGTGTAAAAGGATTTGGTTGTGACGTATTTCCTTAGCTTTGTTGATTGTGTTCTTATGCTGGCATCTAGGTGGTTAGGGTGCTTATAGGTCTACATGCTGATCTCTGGCTTTGTCTTTGCTAGATGGGTGTTTTGTTCCTTGAATTCTGTTTCATCTCTGGTCTTTTGGCCAATGTAGCCTATTGCTGGCCAGTGTCCTACACCAGAGTTGAGGCTTGGACTTCTGGTGGTGTAGTGTCTTGTGAAGCAGGGGTATTGTGTCTCTGATTGAGTTGAAGTCTGGTGCATGGCAACAAGGAAGAGAGAGGGGATTGTGGGTAGTGTTTGTGGGGAGCGGGGGGGTGGGGAGCACTGAGGGAGTGGAGGAAGTCTGGAAGGGCAGCCCACCTGGAGTTCTGGTTGGTTGCTGTGTCCTCTAATCCATAGGGCATCTTGCCTGAGTGGGGAGTTGGGAAATGACAATGTGTAAGGTGCAAAGATTGGGGATAGTATTACAAGGAGGGAGCAGATCAAGAGTGTGGAGGAGGTCCACAGGCTAGTAGCATAATCAGTCTTCTGGCATGTGTGGCCTGTGTTTGGGTAAGGCATGTTACCTGAAGTTGGGGTTGGGGTACAGGGATGAGGAGGGGAGGAACAACTGGGGATTCCTTCTGTTGGAAGTTAGAGAATGAGGAAGTTCCATGGAGGGCAGACTACCAGGACCCTACCTGGTCTTCTGGCAGGCCTGGCCAATGGTTGGGTGTTGGGGGGGTGGGAGTGTTTTCTCAAGGAAACTGAGAGATGGGGGAGGGTGCTTCTTTTATTCTTATTGGTTCTCAGAAGTCCAGAAAATTATAGTCTATCAATGCTCCAAGAACAATGGACTGGAAACTAGAACTGAGGTTAGGAATTTCAAAAGTCGGTGACCTGGGTGCTGTTCAGACAACTTCTTTCTATCCTGAGAATGTGAGAGTCAATTTTTCATCTTCTTGTTTGACACTGATCCCTGGAGAGAAGTTTTAGGGAATGCCCACATGCCCTACCACACAGCATGTCTTTCCCATTAATGTGTTAGTCTCCTTTGGCCCAGGTGCTGGGAGACTGTAAGATCTTTCACCTTTCTGAGACAGAAAGGTCAGTAGTAACTACTGAGAAACAACCAGAAAGGTGGGATAATGGTGTCTAGTTTTCATCTTTTTACGGAGAAGGTGGAGTCTTGGTTTTATTGTTACAGAAAACTAGTTAAAGAGTGCAAACCAAGTGTTTACCTGCCCATTGTAGCTTCCAGTCGATGCTGTCAAATCCTCAAGGCTAAACAAACTGTTGAACAAAAAATAAAAATGTTGGGACAGTATACATGCAATATAACCATTCTAGGGAGAAGATAGATATTTTGTTTTATTTTATGCCAGTATTCCACCAAGCAAGAGCCATAGGAAGTACTCGTGTGACTATTTTAGACCACCTTGTGTTTCCTAGAGTTCCAGGAGAATAACAAATGCTTGGCATCACAAGAGCTGCTAGAGATCGGCAATTGTTCTGATCAAAACTGTAAAAGTCTATCTTGTTTATGTCCTTCCAGGGGAAAGCCAGAAGCATCGCTTTATTACTAGGACAGGTTAGTAGGGAGAAGCCAGAGTTCAAGTTTCCACTGGTTTAGCAATGTCAGTTCCATTTGATTATTGATGCAGGATAGTTAAACACCACGGGATTGAAAAGCAGCTAGAGATGACATAGCATAAGATGTTCAGTTTAAGCCAACTGGGATCATGCTTTCATGACCTGTACTCTTTTACTGAGGCTTTGGAAAACCTTGGGAAGGGCTCGTGTACCAGTCTAAAATTGCCTTTTGTTTTCCTCTGTCATCCAGGAGACTAGGAAATGTCAGTCCCTATCCACTCACAGAGGTAAGGAAGTTCAGATACACCCTACTAGGAACTATGACATTGGGGTGACAGGTATGTGTTGCCTCCCCTTTTGTTCCTCGGGAGAAGCTGTGAGTTAGGGGTTCCTGTAAATTATATGGTATGTTGAGTTTTAGAACTAGATTGTGTCTTGGCTTTTACTACCTGTTTTGATGAGAACATTTTTCTTCAGTTGCCTTAGTGTGCAGGAATCTGCCAACTTATTTGTGGACTTCCTCAGAGGCAATTGATCCATGTGTAGCTATTTATCTGCTATCTGTGGGTGGAGAAACTGTCTGGAGTCTCCTAGTCTGCTGTTGTTTTAGTATCAAATTCTGGACATAGGGTATTTATTTCCAGATAACATACCTCACCCTGTTATATTATACATAAGTCTATTAATTTCTACTCTTTGCTCTAACCTATTTTTGTAATTTTTAAAGTGAATAAATTGAAGACGCAGAGACTAAGTGACTATCTAAGGCCACCCAAGTAGTGAAATGACAGAAAACATACTTCATCATGAATACATGTGGCATATCACAGATAAAGAAAAAGAGCAGAGACAAGCTAGGGGCTGACACCCAGTGGGTGTCGGGGTAGGGAATAGGGGAGGAACTTCTCCCCAAACTGCTCTATCATCACACTTTGCTGATTGCCTTTGGCTGATCTACTTCAGCAAGACTCTATCTGTTTTAACTCTCCTTCAAAAGAAGAATCTAATTAAATCTCAGTTTGCATTAGGACAATATGTGTTAAACTATTTCTAATCTGGAGAAAGGAGAGGAGTCAGTTTTGAAACAGAATAAGTGACAGTTTTTTTTTTTTTAAGATTCTGCCACTTTGAGTAACTTTCTTGAGAAGCAAAAAATGAAAAAGGTATGAATAGTCCTTAGGCAGAATAGAAAGAAAAGTGAAAAGCAGAACTATTTTCTTTCCTAGTTAGAGTCCATTGAAGAATCTTCCCGTTCAAACCTGTATGCAGGCTGTTATCCACACAGAATAGTAAAGATTTCAACTAATGCAAGTCTTCTTAAATTTTATTTGTTATATATTATGATATATTCACTTTATATCTTGGTTGTAGGCCCCTCCCTCATCCCCTTCCAGCTCCACACTCTCTCCTTCTTCTTCCCTTATGCCCCTCCCATACTCCACAGATAGGGGAGATTTTCCTCCCTATCTATCTGACCCTAGCCTATCAGGCCTCATTAGGGCTGGCTACCTGATCTTCCTTTGTGGCCTGGTAAGGCTGCTTCTCCCATTGGGAGGTGATCAAAGAGCCAGCCACTGAGTTCATGTCAGAGACATCCCCTTATCTCCTTACTAGGCAGCCTGCTTGGAGACTGAGCGGCCCATGGGCTACATCTGAGCAGGTCTAGGTCCTCTCCATGTATGGTCCTTGGTTGGAATATCAGTCTCTGCAGGGATCCCTGGGCAGAGATATGTTGGTTCTGTTGCTCTCCTTGTAGAACTCCTGTCCTCTCCATGAATTTCTATCTCCCCATTCATTCATAAGATTAAAGTTTTATGTAAGTAAAATTTTCATTTTCAGAGACTATATACATTTTCTGTGCTCAGTAAACTACATGTGGCCAAAGACCATCACATTAGATAGGAATGAAATGATCAATGATGGGGGACCCAAACACAATATGCAGTCTTGAAGAAGACAAAGCAAAAGCATTATTATTAGATGTCAGAAGATGGAAAGACCTCCCATGCTTGTGGATCAATAGGATTAACATAGTGAAAATGGCCATCCTGCCAAAAGCCATCTACAGAGTCAATGCAATTCACATCAAAATACCAACACAATTCTTTACAGAACTTGACAGAACAATTCTCAATTTCATATGGTAAAACAAAAACCCAGAATTGCTAAAACAATCCTGTACAACAACAAATCATCAAGCTGTACTATAGAGCAATAGTAATAAAAACTGCATGGTATTGGCATAGAAGCAGAATGGTGGATCAATGGAATAAAAAAGAAGACCCAGAAATAAACCCACACACCTATGGATACTTTATTTTTGACAAAGAAGCCAAAATAATACAATGGGGAAAAAGGCAGTATCTTCAATAAATGGTGCTGGTCTAACTGGATTTCTACATGTAGAAAATGCAAATAGATCTATATTTATTCCTGCATAAAACTAAGGTCCAAGTGGGTCAAAGACCTCAATATAAAACCAGACAAACTAAACCTGTTAGAAGAAAAAGTGGGGAAGAGCCTTGACTTCACTGGCATAGTAGACATCTTCCTGAACAGAACAACAACAGTACAGGCTCTAAGATCAACAATCAGCAAATGGGACCACATGAAACTGAAAAGCTTCTGTAAAGCAATGGACACTGTCATCAGAACAAAATGACAGCCTACAGACTGGGAAAAGATCTTCACCAAACCTATATCTGACAGAGGTCTAATATCCAGAATATATAAAGCACTCAGTAAGCTAAAAAGCAACAAATCAAGTAATCCAAGTAAAAAATTGAGTACAGAGCTAAACAGAGAATTCTCTATAGAATAATACCAAATGGCAAAGAAACACATAAAGAAATGCTCAATGTCCTTAGTCATCAGAGAAATGCATATCAAAAGGACTCTGAGATTTCAACTTACACCCACCAGAATGGCTAAGATCAAAAATTCTAGTGACAACACATCCTGGAGAGGATGTGGAGAAAGGGGGATCCTCCTCCATTGCTGGGGGAAATGTAAACTTGCATGACAACTTTGGGAATCAATCTGATGCTTTCTCAGACAACTAGAAAGAGTGCTACCTCAAGATCCAACTATACCACTCTTAGGTATATATAAAAAAATATGTTCAAGTATACAACTAGGACATTTGCTCAATCATGTTTGTAGCTGCTTTGTTCGTAATAGACAGAATCTGGAAATAACAGAGTTGCCCCTCAATTGAGGAATGGATACAGAAATTGTGGTACATTTACACAATGGAATACTATTCAGCAATTACAAACAAGAAAATCATGAAATTTGCAGTCAAATAGTGGAAACAAGAAAAGATCATCCTGAGTGAGGTATCTCAGAAGCAGAAAGGCACACATGGCATACACTCATAAGTGGATATTAGACATGTAATATAGGATAAACATACTAATATCTGTACACCGAAAGAAGCTAAGCAAGAAGGACTCTGGGTTAGATGATCAATCCTCACTCAGAAAAAGAAATGGGGTGGACATTGGAAGGAGGAGAAAACAGGCAACAGGACAGGAACATACTGCAGAGGGCCTCTGAAAGACTCTACTCAGCAAGGTATCAAAGCAGATGCTGAGACTCAGCCAAACTTTGGGCAGAGTTCGGGAAACTTATGAAAGAAGGGGGACATAGAAAGACCTAGAGAGGACAGGAGCTCCACAAGGGGAGCAGCAGAACCAAAAATATCTGGGCAAAGGTGTCTTTTCTGAGACTGATACTCCAACGAAGCTCCCTTCATGGATAGAACCTAGAACCCCTGCACAGATGTAGTCTATGGCAGCTTAGTCCAAGTGGGTTCCCTAGTAATGGGAATAGGGAATATCTCTGACATGAACTCAGTGGCTGGCTCTTTGATCACTTCTTAATGATGGGGGAGCAGCCTTACCTGGACACAAAGGAAGACAATTCAGGCAGTCTTAATGAAACCTGATAGTCTAGGGCTGGATGGAAGGTGAGGAGGACCTCAAGGGAGGAGAAAAGGGAAGGAGGATAGGATTGGGAGGGAACATGGGAGGGATGAGGGAGGGGCTACAGTTGGGATACAAAGTGAATAAATTGTAATTAATAAAAAATAAATTAAAAATACTATTATTTACTTTTGTTAGGGCTTCCAGGCCCTTTCTATTTCTTTCTCCTACTCTGACAGACCCCATGCAACCAATTATCTTAAACATTTTTATTAGACATGATTTTTAAGATTTTGCAAAATATTTTTTTCTTGTATACTTTATCGGCCTGTGCTTATTTTTACCAATAGATATCATATAAACCTAGCCTCTTTTGTATGTTTATATTTAAAATTTAGCTGTGGGAAACATATTCTTTTTTATTAACAAAGGCATTCATTTTTGTTGAGGTATGCCTTTGCTTTGGTTATTTTAATATCTTCTTAATCTTTTCTAAGTAATATTGTTTAATGTAAATTTAGTGGCAAATTTGGTATTCTCCACTTTCCCTTTGCCATCTTAAAAATATCTGATAAGTCATTTTAAGTTCAGAAAATTCAGCAGAAATTCCCTCTTAATATTTCACTCATTCAATTGATACAATAGCATTCTGCTTTATTGAAGATGAGAAAATGATGTATTCGAAAAAAAGGTACATAGTTTTATTTTTATCATAATTATGTGCAGAAATTGGGATATCTGGTATAAATAGTTCTGTATCTTCTAATCTGAATTTATGCTTTTACTTTTGCTGCTGGAATTATATATAAAAAGTAAGCTGCCTCAAGATTTCATATCTTATTAAATATACAGAAAATACATTCATTAATGTACATTAATTATAAAACAATGTAAATATGTGATACATGAGAAATGAAGTGTATATTAAAATAATATCTTCTATATTCTAAATCTCTAATATTTGAAAGCTCATCCCATTCTATTCTTTTTGAATTCTATCATTCACTTTTCCCATTCTTGTGTATTTTCTAATATACCTCTTTAGATTTTTAATGAACATTCTATTTAAGCTATCTATAATAGAGGCAGGAAAAGTATATTTATTAGTTAGCGGTGGGAGTATTTCAGAGAAAAGTGGTTCTATAAAAAAGAATTGAAGTCAATATATCCCCTTATCACACAGCCTTAAATCATTTTCAGACAGGAAGTAGTATATGTCCTGATTATTTTACAAGGCTTTTATGAGAATCGAATAGGATGATTTAGGTGGAATCCTTTTGAAGACTATGCAGATGGAAGATGCTGCAAGCACTGTGGGAATGCATGTGAATCCAGCATTTTTTTTTTAAATTCAAACACAGGCAGAAGAAAGTACCATATATTAAGTACATGATCTCTTCAGTTTAAGCATTAGCACTTGGAAAGCAGAGTTAGGCAGATCTCTGTGAGTCTGAGGCTAGGCTAGTCTACAAAGTGAGTTTTAGGACAGACAGAGTTTTTTACACAGAAAAAATCCTGTCTCAAAAACCAACAACAACAAACAAACCAAAAACAACCAAAGCAACATCCAAACAAGCAAACAACAACAAAATAAAGAACAAAACCAAACCCCAAACCAAACTAAACAAACAAAAATACCTCTCCTAGATCCTCCTCTCCTCCCTACCCGCCAAATTTTATGTTCTTCCTCTCTCCTCCCTTTGAAAAACAAAAGAAAACAACAAAAGAAAACACACAAACAAGCAACACACAATAAGAACATAAAAATAAAAATCAAGACCGACAATCAAAAGATAAGTAAGTAAAAAATGATGAAACAAAACCAAAAGTGCATGAAAACAGCATAGAGGTCTGCTCTGTGCCGCCCCTGCTCCTGGACTTGGAAGCTTCCCTGGAATGTGCTTGACACACAGGCAGTGATACTCCATTGCAGAAAACTAACTTTCGCTTTGCCATCAGGTAACAACTGCAAATACCTTCTTTGTTTGAGGTAGGACTTTGTATCCATTTTCTTTCTCCATGATGGGATTTGTCTGGTTAGAACCTGTTCAGGTCCCTTGCATGTTGGCACAGTCTCTGTGAGTTCATATGTGCATCAGCCCTTTTCTAGTGATGACACTGTTTCCTTGGAATCATAGAATCTTTCTGCCTAATCTTCTGCATAGTTACCAGAATTCAGGTGGAAAGACTTTGATAAAGATATGCCACTTAGGGCTGAGTCCCAACATCTCTCACCTTCTGCACATCATCCTCTTATGGGTCTTCTTGTTATTTACCATTTACCATGAGAAGAAGCTTGTCTGATGAAGGCTGAGTAATGCTCTGATATATGAATATAGAAATACATCATTAGGAGTCATTTTATTGTTATGCTCCTGTCAAAGAGTAATAGTTGGTTTTCTCATTGGCTCTATGCCTTATTTAGTCTCAAGTTCTTGGCCACTTTATCATGTCTGTTTTCTGTCTTGTGCCTAACTCCAATAGAAAAGTTGTTGGTTATTCTAGTAACATTTGTGCCCAGTATATCTTGGAGGCAGGTAGCTGGTTGTAGTGTTGTTAGCTCTCAAAAGAGGAAACAAGTATGGTTGAGAAACACCTAAATAATTGTCCCACATTTTTAGCCATCTGGAATGCAAACTAACATTACTTTGCTCCTACCCTAGTCAAAATAGCCAAGATCAATAAAACAAATGACAGCACATGCTGGCAAGAGTGCAAGGAAAGGGGAACACTTTTTCATTGCTGTTGGCCATGCAAACTTGCACATCCGCTATGGAAATCATTGTGGCAGGAAATCAGGAAAGTTTACCTCAGCTATACCACTTGTTGCCATTATAGTCAAAGGTCTCCACATCCTACTACAGAGATACTTGCTCATCCATGTTCATTGATGTTCATTGATTCCTAATAGCTAGAAAATGGAAGCAGCCTGGGTATTGATCAGCTGAAGAAAGAGTGAAAAAATGTGGTAGATTTACATACAAAGAAATGTTATTCAGCTATTTTAAAAGATTTGTAGTAAATGTTTGGAGCTAGAAAAATTCCCGAGTGAGTTAACCCAGACCCCCAAACACAAAGAGTGTATGATTTATATTATATGTGCTTGTTATCTTGTAAGCTTTTGATGTGTGCCACAATCGGGATAGCACAGAAGTTAGGTGCCTAGTAAGTGACCAGGGGAGAGGAGAGGAATTCCTCAGGAAGAGGAGGTAAAATATAATATTACAGAGAGGGAAAGGGGAATGAAGATAGAAACATGAAATAGGAAGAGAGTGCGGGAAACTGTAAAGAAGAGCCAACAAACAGTAAAGACAATGTAAAAAATCACATGGAATTCTGATACCAGAGAAACTTCTTAGGATATATACATAATGAAAGGAATCTAAATAGGGGAGACAATGTCCCCTTCCTATATACCTCATGTGACCAAGGAAAACCTCCAGTACTGGGAATGGGTTATATCTTATTCAGTCATTTATCAAAGGGTTCCATGGAATCCTCCAAACATCACTGTCTGTTGCCAAGGATATTAGCTATTCTCTACAACCTGATTAAGGACCTAATCCTGAGGACAGTACTCATGTCATCAGACATGGAAAATTGAGCTACCAGTACCAGATGGAAGCTCTGTGCCGACAATTTCTTGGTGTTAAAAGATTACATCTGCTTTGATACACTACTAGGTAGAGTCTTTCAGCGGCACTCTGTGTTAGGCTTCTGTCTTGTTTCTTGTTTTCTCTTACTTCCAATGTCCATCCCATTTGTCTTTCTAAGTGAGGATTGATCATCTTACCCCGGGTCCTCTTTCTTGTTTATCTTCTTTAGGCATACAGATTTTAGTATGTTTATCCTATCTTATAGGTCTAGTATCCACTTATAAGTGAGTATATATCGTGTGTGTCTTTCTGCTTCTGGGATATCTTACTGAGGATGATTTTTTCTAGATCCCACCATGTGCCTGCAAATTTCACAATTTCCTTGTTTTAATTACTGAGTAGTATTCCGTTGTGTAAATGTACCACAATTTCTGTATCCATTCTTCAGCTGAGGGACATCTGGGTTGTTTCTAGGTTCTGGCTATTATGAATAAAGCTGCTACAAACATGGTTGAACAAAGGTCCTTGAAAGACTTTACCTAGCAGTGTATCAAAGCAGATGCCGAGAGTCATAACCAAACCTTTGGCAGAGTGAAGGGAAGCATATAAAAGAAGGGGCAGATAGTAAGACCTGAAGAGGACAGGAGCTGCACAAGGACCAAATATATCTGGGCACAGGGTTTTTGTTTCTGAGACTGTTTCTCCAACCAAGGACCATGTATGGATATAACCTAGAACCCCTGCTCAGACGTAGCCCATGGCAGCTCAGTGTCCAAGTGGTTTCCTTTGTAAGGGGAACAGAGATTGTCTCTGACATGAACTCAGTGGCTGGCTTTTGACCTCCCCCAGCCCTGAGGGAGGAGCAACCTTCCTAGGCCACAGAGGAGGACAATGCAGCCAGTCCTGATGAGACCTGATAAGCTAGGGTCAGATGGAAGAGGAGGAGGACCTCCCCTACCAGTGGACTTAGAAAGGGGCAGGGAGGAAATGAGGAAGGGAGGGTGTAATTGGGAGGGAATGAGGGAGGAGACCACAGCTGGGATACAAAGTAAATAAACTGTAATTAATATAAAAATAAAAATTAATAAAAGATTACGTTGAACACTAGCAAGAGAGAGCATGCTCTTGCCAAAGACCAGACCCCAGTGCACAGTGCCCACACCTGGTGCATACAACTGCCTGTAATTCCAGCTCCAGGGGTCCGACTCCTTCTTCTGGCCTCTGAGGCACTTGATTTCATGTGTCTGAACTCACACATACACCCAATAAATAGAAAAAATGAATCTTTAAAAATTTAGTAATGCTTTGGAAATATTTTAATAGTTTTTATATTTAAAATACATTTATGTATTTGTACCCTAAAGGTATTTTTGTTTTTACTTAGCATATCAGGTATAATTAAGTTACATATATATATATATATATGTATAACAAGAAAATTTGAATATCTGTTCACTAACTGTATAAGAAATAGAACAATTAGAAGTGGCATTCATAATTTGTTCAATGTTACTGACCATTGGCAAAGCTTTCCTTTCTTAGAAACAGAAAAACTCATAAAGCAGGGTGACTAAAGGCAGACATCAGAATTCCATTATGTCCACAGTTCACTGGACTCAATAATATCTAGACCAAGTAAAGATTTTTTTCAAAAGGTCTGACTTTGTTTGATACTTTTTACAACACAAGCAATAGTGCAACCTAAGTTAGTGAAACAATTATCACTTTGCTGCCAGCCTTTGTTGCCATCTCGTTATGAATCTCCCAAGCTGTGTATGGAGGCTCACGGCTGTAATTCTAGCACTTGGTGGTAGAGGTAGGATAGTTTTGTATTCAAGGTCAGCATGGAGTACATTATTAGACTCTGTCTAAACAAACAAACAACAAACAAATAAACAAGTTACATGTAAAAAACCCTAAATGTTCTCTAACTTGAAGAATTTTAGGCCTTTTGAAAGTTGTAGAACAGCCTAGCCCCCATTCAGTAGGTTAAAGTCACTTCTTTAAATTGGAGCCATTTTTCCACAAGGGAGAAACAGACAGACAATTACCTGGTCCATGCTCATTACTGAGAAGAAAATGTGGACTACATGTGCAATGCTATTGCCAGAAAATGTTTATATGACAAATATTTTCCTTAGATCTGTTGAGAAATGAAACAAGTACGTTCAAATCCTGACAAGCGTGTCTCAGTTTTAATTGTAGTTTCCTTTAGATTGGGCCAACATCATAGAAGTGTTTAAAAATTTATTATTATTATTATTATTTACAATTTATTCACTTTGTATCCCAGCTGTAGTCCCCTTCCTCATCTCCTCCTGATCCCATCCTCCCTTCCTCCCAGTCCCATGCTTTTCTCCTAGTCCACTGATAGGGGAGGTCCTTCTCCCCTACTGTCTGACTCTAGCCTATCAGGTCTCATGAGGACTGGGTGCATCCTGCTTCTATGTGGCACTCAGAAGGGCAAACAAAATAGACATCAAAAGTGGGATAAGACAGGGAACAGAATAGGAGCCCACCACAGAGGGCATCAGAAAGACTCTACCAAGCGGGATTTTGAAGCTGAGACTCATAGACTAACTTTGGGCAGGGCAGTGCAGGGAATCTTATGGAAGAGGGAAGAGATAGAAAGACATGGAGGGATCAGGAGCTTCACAAGGAGAACAACAGAGCTAGAAAAATCTGGGCTCAGGGGGGCCTGCAGAGACTGATACTCCAACTAAGGACCATGCTTGGAGAGACCCTAGATCCCTGCTCAGATGTAGCCCTTGGCAGCTCAGTCTCCATGGGAGGCCCCTAGTAACAGCAGCAGGGGCTGTCTCTGGCATGAACTTGATTGCCTGCTGTTGATCATCTCCCTCTGGCAAGGTGGCCTTACTACGCCATAGGAGCTCTTAAAATGCCAAAAATCTTGCATGTCTTTGGCTAGGTAGTTATGATCAATAGATGCTTTAAAGACGACTGTCAGCATGGAACTGTGTCATAGTAGCTATGTGTCCTGCCTGATTGGAGGAACTGGGGCTTCCCACAGCTCAACCAGCTTTTCTTTATCTTCTGACTAATTCTAACTCTTTCCTCTGTCCAAGGTTTTCTGCTTTAATGAAGTGTGCTCTCTCTTCATTTAGTCTTTGAAAATAGTCCCTTTTCCTTCCAGGTGAATATTCTCATTCCCCTTCATTTGCATTAGCACACACACCAGCTGAGATATCTTTAACTGAATTTGAGATTTTAAGAAATTAAAATGTATCATCAACATTGAAATGAAAAGTCACAGGGCAACAAACAGGCAAAAGCATTCAGTGAGAGCAATCTCTGCACCTCCATTGGGAGTAAGTGCCAGGAAAGACTCCTGTAAAGTCATGCTCAGAGGCACTGACCTTTCAACCAGAGAATACACAGCTTTGTGTTAAGTAGTTTATGCAATAAGGGAATAAAAACACTGAACAATGTGATAAAAATGGCTATGGGTGACCAAAGTCAGCTTTGTTTCCCAGGTGGTTAGCCTTAAATAGTTTTAAAGTTCCTCTTGGGAATTAAGATCCAGAGATAAATTGGGTTTTGAGTTCGCGTATCTACCTTGTGAACAAGGCGCTGGAGTGTGACCTGGTTCTGGCATCAGGGTTGTTGCTAGGTAGATGAGTGAGGAAAAACACACTAACTCTTCCATCTACTTTTTCTCTGTGTGAGGAAGATTCAGCCAAGATAGGAACTGTTCCACAATTCCTTGTGATCAAATTAAGTGCTTCGATAGAGTAAAGCGTGCTTAGAAACAGGGCAAGGAGACGAGGGGCAGAAATGAGAAGGTGCGAGGGAACAAGGAAAACTTAAAAGATTGCCTTCAATTAACTAATTACAACCCCCAAATCTTAGGAAACTATGTCTTTAGACATGTTTTCGCAATTCCATTTGAAGTACATCTTTAAAAAGCCAGCCAGGGAAGTTCAATGTTTTGTGTTTCCAAAAGTCTGGAAAATTAATAAAGCAAAATTCAGAAAAGTAGGTTATTTTTCAATCTAACAATTGATTGATTGATTGATTTTGTATGTTCGTAGTGCATTTGCTCATGTTACATACACACACAAGGTTAGAATCCTTGGAGCCCCTGAAGCTGGAGTTACAGGAGACTGTGAGCCTGCCCACGCGGGAATTAAACTGACTGAGGGCCTCATTTGGAGCAGCAGGTCTAGCTCTCCCCTCCATTACACAGATTTTAAAGCAGGTTAGATAATATAATAACTGCATATAGAATGTGATTTAAAGAAAGTGCTTAATTTAAATTGTTCCTTAAATAAGAATCATAGCATGAAATAGTCATTTACATACAGATAATCATATTCTTTCCTTTTCTATTTTATATTATATAGTAACTAAAATAAGACACATATAAATGTCTAAGAATTCAGAACTGTTCCTTTTTTTATAAGCTAAATTCTGTTCTTGGATCTGTTTTCAGTGTTCCTTATGAAGTCAGTGGGGGTGATGAGTGACCAGCCAAAGTCTCACTTGGCCTCCTGGTTTTAGTAGGAAGCAGATGGCCATGTTAGACTTCAAGAAAAGTCACATTTGTAGAAAATGTTGCAAAACATATAAATTAAATGGCTCAACATACTGAAAAAATAACCTAGTCCTGTAAATTATGTATGATGTATTTGTTCTAGAAGGACACAGTGCCCATTTACAGACAATGAAAAAGAGATAAATACCAGAAAGAAAAAAAATCCAAGTCATAGGTTAGCGGCCTATGTGTAAAAGCCTTTTCAGGAGCCAACACAGTGGAATTAGTTGACATTAAAATAGTAGCAAAATTATTTTTGTGCCATTAAAACTTATCTACAACAGAATATTATTGGTTAACTTCTAAGATGTTATAATGACACATGACCTGCAGCACAAGCTGCACTAACAAGAAAGGCATACAGCTCAGCAGACAGACCAAAAGGAAGGGGGTGTCACAATCCCTGGTATGGATAACCGCTGCTAGAATCCAGTTACTGTGTAACAAAATGTTTACTTCATCTGTCTATTCCTATTACTCTGCCTTTTCACCGACAGAACTCTATACACTTCATAACACATCAGCTAATTTTGAATTAATTTATATTATGTTGAAGTAATTAGTTAAACTTCTTTTTAACCTGATGTATATTTCAAGGGCAAAAAGGCACTGTGTACTGTTGAGCAGTTTGCTATATTTAACTCTTAATATCCTGAAAGTAGAAATGAACAAAATAAGCGTGGTGTGGTAGTACATATCTATAAATTCAGACCTTGGAAACTGGAGAAAGAGGATCAGGAATTCAAGGTCAGTCTTGGATGTGTACCCAGTCTGAGGTCAGTAATACTAATATACGAGACCTCATCTCCAAAGAAGAAAAATTAATTCAGCAAAATGCATTGTGGTTTTACCTAGTATGTTAGTTGGTATTGATTATCACAGGTTAGGAAAGGAGGTAAACCTCTGAACTTGCTGTGAAGTGGGAAGAACCATGTTAACCATGTAGGCACCGTTCAGTGGATTGGGATCTCGGATCGAATAAGAGGGAGGAAACACGTTGAACATAGGCATTCATCACCATCCTGCACCTACTCTAAACAAACTACCCTGATAGTAAAGTATGAACAAAAACTGCCTAAGATCCTTGTCTAGTTTCTAATTCCAGCCAGCTATTGCGGTTGCTGTTCCCTGACGAAATGACTAATAGGGATCCCATATCTACTACTTTTTATCTTTCCCTAGGAATTTCCAAATAAATATCCTTTCAGAAGACTTTATGCACTTGTGTTTAGGTACATCACCTTGACATAGCCTTGGCAATTGTTACACAATTTAAGATATTCAATATGAACAAGTGAGACATGGGCAATCTTCATGAAAGCCAAAAGCTGAAGGAGACTTGAAAATTGTTTGACCTGTGTAACATTGCACAGTTTACACAGTCCATTAGAAAAGAGATCATGCCTTTGTGTATGTTCAGTGATAGTGTACAAATTTAACACTAGGAGATGCTGAGAGAGGAAGAAGTCTTAGAAATCTAATTTTAGTAAGAAAACTTAAAAATTATTTATAGAGCCTTTGGATGCTGAGAGATTATGAGAAATACTTCACAGAATTAAGCCATAGATTTATCACAAAACTAACAAATACCAAGGAAACACAGCAACAACATGGTAGGAGTAATTAGTCTGGGGTGCTCTTCTATTACATATAAAGAAACCGGTTTTCAAAAACAAAAAATAAACTTTGAGACTTACCACAAGTGACAAACATCCTATGCCATGGGAAAACAGCAAATACACAAACCATCCGAGTGGACCATGGTGGTAGATTTCCATGGAAGCTATTGGAGAAAACCTGGGATTTAAAAAGATAATACTTTATGCATAAAATTTATATAAGATAAGGACACTTTGGGCTGCACAAGTCACTAAGCCTTGTCTATTTAAGTTCCAATTATTTAACCTCAAGAATATAAAGATAACAATAATAAAATTATACACAGTCAAAAGACCTTCAAATATATCACTATAGACAAAAGGGAAGATATTTTATCTTGACAAATTTTATGAAAAAGAATTAATCTGTGGCTCAAGAGTTTCCATGAATCAGAAGCATGATAATGAGGTAAAATCCCATGTAAGACAGGTCACAATCAATCAGCTAAAAGAAAGCCAGAGGAAAGTGAAGGCAGCAGATCAGCGTGTTGGACTTCTTGCACAAAGGCCCGTGAGTCCAAATATAATTATTCTGAAAATTCACAGTTCACAATTCAATTTTCTCCCTTGTTTGTTAACCTTAGTTCAACATGCAATTGTAGTGTCAATAGAGCAGTTTTTTAAAATTCCTTCCTTTCTTTTTCCTGTCTTGGTACCCTGAGGATGAGGATGTTTGAAAGTCCACTCATAATGGATGCTCTCGAGCATAGTAATACACATCTGTTTACTGCTGTCCCCTGCCTGGTTATTCCCAAGTAAATGATCTAACAATGTTATTTCATTCAAATCCAGTGGCCATACATTTCTTTATCTAAAAGATGTGTCAGTTGGAACAGTTTTGTGTATTCTAAAGCTGAGTAGGTTAATGCTAGAACCATACCATCCACAGAAGAGAAAAATTTCACAGCTCTGCCAAAAAGACTATTCAGAAAACTGTGCTCAGGCTACTTGAGGAAGGAGGTACACTGATTACATGTGCATCTGAGACTGAAATGCCTGGGAAAACAGAGGAGGAACAGTTTGTTTTGGGTGCAGTCCACAGCTGCTTGTATCCACGTGTATGGGGGAAGTATCAGAGAGATGAGAGCATGTGGAACTCACGGTTCTGGGAGCAAGCAAAGGCAGGATCCCAGCTTCTTTTACATGTAGCTAGTCATACATGTAAAAGTTCATACAGTCTTGCAAAATAACACTACCAGCCATGGGGAAAGCATGCATTACAGGAGCCAGGTGAGGGTTCTTCGTTTTATGTACAAATGACAACAGAGTGGCAGGGTAGATTTTCCTTTGTAACAAGAGAAAACCTGGAGTCTTCCACCCTGTGCTTAGGTTCATCCCAATTACTTTAACTGTATTTTAATTTTTATTAGTTAATTTAATAAAATGCGTTTTAATCATATTTATCATTCCCCCAGATCCACTGCCTTCCTTACCCACCAGGTTTTGTCACCTCTTTGTTAATCTATGAAGTCTAATTTGTACTACTCATATATTCTTATATGTACTTTAGTTTATAGTACATAGATAAAAAGAATAAGACTATGTGTTACTTCAAAAGCAACTAAATGCAGATATGTAGCAAGATTCATCTGTGTGTCACCTTTGCTACAGCATTTACTTCCAGGTGATTGATATATGTTTGTGTTTTTCTTTTTTTTTTCTACTTCTCTTATTTAAAAATTTTTATTTCCTGATTTTATCTGACGTATCTTATACTGCTAAAACCCAATAGTCTACAATTGCTTCTTTTGTTAGTTTACTCACGTTACATCCTGATTGTAGCCCCTTCCTCATCTCCTCTTGGTCCCACTTTCTTACCCCCTAAACCTGCCCTCTATTCATCAGAAAGCGGGAGCCCTCCTTCCTTACCAACTGAGCCCAGACTATCAAGTCTCTTCAGGACTGTTTGCATCATCTTCTTCTGTGGCCTGGCAATGCCACCCCACTCTACCAAGGGGAAGTGATCATAAAGCAGGCAACAGAGTTCATGTTAGACACAACCCCTGCTTCCCTTACTAGGAGACCTCCATGGAGACTTATCTGCCTGTTCACTACATCTGAGCAGAAGACCTGGGTCCTCTCCATGCATGGTCCTTTGATGATTCATCAGTCTCCATAGGCCCTCCTAGTCCCAGATTTGTTGGCTCTGTTGGTCTTCTTGTGGAAATTCTGTCCTTGCCAGGTAATTATATTCCCTCACCCTTTCATAAGACTCTCTTAGCTCTGCTCAAAGTTTGGCTGTGAGTCTCTGCATCTGCTTCGATCCCCTGCTGGGTGGAGTCTTTCAATGGACATCTATGGATGGCTTCTATCCTGTGGATCAAATACATTAACATAAAACCATGCACACTAAATCTACTAGAAGAAAAAGGGGAAATGAGCCTTGAACTCATTGGCACAGGAGACAGCTTCCTGAACAAAACACCAACAGCACAGGCTCTAAGATCAACAATAAATAAGTGGCACCTCATGGAACTGAAAAGCTTCTGTAAAGCAAAGGACACTGTCATTAGAACATCCTACAGGCTGGGAAAGCATCTTCACCAACCACCTATTTGACAGAGGGCTAATATCCAGAATATATAAAGAACTCAAGAAGTTAAACAGCAACAACTCAAGTAATCCAATTAAAAAATGGGGTACAGAACTAAGCCAAGAATTCCCAATAGAGAAGCACTTTAAAACTGAGTGGCAGGGGTCCTAGGTTATCTCCATGCATGGTCCTTGGTTGGAATATCAGTCTCAGGAAAGACCCTTGTGCTCAGATTTTTGGTTCTGTTGCTCTCCTTGTGGAGTTCCTGGCCTCTCCAGATCTTACTATTTCCCACTTCTTCCATAAGATTCCATGCACTCTGCCCAACAGTTGGCCATACGTCTCAGCACCTGATTTGATATTCTGCAGGGCAGAGCTTTTCATAGGCACTCTGTGACAGGCTCCTAGCTTGTTTCCTGTTTTCTTCTTCTTCTGATGTCCGTCTGCTTTGTCTTTCAGGAACCCCTGCACAGATGTAGCCCTTGGCAGTTCAGTGTCCAAGTGGGTTCCATAGTAATGAGAACAGGGACTGCCTCTGACAGGAACTGATTGGCCTGCTCTTTGATCACCTCACCCTGATGGAGGAGCAGCCTTACCAGGCCACAGAGGATGACAATGCAACCACTCCTGATGAGAGCTGATAGACTAGGATCAGAAGGAAGGAAAGGAAGACCTCCCCTATCAGTGGACTTGGGGAGGGGAATGTGTGGAGAAGGGGGAGGAAAGGTGGGACTGGGAGGGGAGGAGGGAGGGCTTTATTGGGAGGGATACAAAGTGAATAAAATGTAATTAATAAAAATTAAAAAAAAAACCCTCAGTGGCAGGATCTCTGATCACCTCCCGCTGAGGGGTGCAGCCTTGCCAGGCCACAGAGGAAGACAGTGCAACCAGCCCTGATGAAACCTAATAGGCTAGGATCAAATAGAAAGTGAGGAGGACCTCCCCTATCAGGGGACTAGGAGAGGGGCATGGGGGGAAAGAAGGAGAGAGGGTATGGATGGGAGGAGATGAGGGAGGGGGCCACAGCTGGGATAAAAATTGAATAAATTGTAATAAATGATAAGATTAAAAGAAAGAAAAGAATGTTAAACAACTTTAACCATCAGGGAAATGGAAACCAAAATGTATCTGAGATTCCATCTTACACCTATCAGAATTGCTTAGATCAAAAACTCAAGTGACATCACATACTGGAGAAGTTGTGCAGAAAGGAACCCTTCTCCATTGCTGGCAGGAGTGAAAAGTTGTACAACCACATTGGAAATCAATCTGGAGCTTTCTCATAAAATTGGGAGCAGCTCTACCTCAAGACCCAGCTATACCACTCCTGATCATACACCCAAAGATGTTTCACCATGCAAAAAGGACATTTGCTCAGTTATGTTCATAGCAGCTTTATTTGTAATAGCCAGAAACTGGAAACAACCCAGATGTCCTTCAATCAAAGAATGGATGAAGAAACTGTGGTACATATACACAATGGAATACTATTCAGCTATCAAAAACAAGGACATCATGAAATTTTCAGGCAAATGGCTGGAACTAGAAAAAAATCATCCTAAATGAAATAATTCAGAACCAGAAAGCCATGCATACTATATACTCACTTACAAGCAGATATTAGCCATATAATACAGAATAACCATACTAAAACCCACAGACCTAAAGAAGCTAAATGACAAGGAGGACACTAGGGAGGATGCTTAATTCCCATTCAGAAGGGCAAATAGAATAGACACAGTTCATGACTGAAGAGTATGCAATTCTTAATGAAAGTTATTGAAGAATATCGAGATCTTTTTGTTTCAGTTGCCAACACCAGTAGGCACTCTTCTGAAACCCATAGACCATACTAGTCAGAAAATCAGAAAGACATTTTTACCTCTTCATTCCGTTCTCCTCCAATTTCAATTTCCCAATCTTATCCCATCCATGCAGCCCCTTATTCCTCTCTGTCCCCAGTCCCAGGATAATGTGCAGAGATCCCCAGGGCATACCGAGCTTTCCTACTTCCTGTGGATAGAATCAGATCCCTATTCCGGTCTATCCACATTCATTTGTATTAGCTCCCAATACCTAGAAGCACAGCCTGCTCTGTACCCCAGGGACCACAAATGGCAAATGCTCATAAACACTCCCTTCCAGGCAGCTGACAGCCACCAAACCCTTCTAATGAGGGCAAACAGAAAACAAGAACTAGAACAGACACCCGACAAGGTTAGTCAACACCTAGAATTACAGTCATCCCAAACCCAAATGCCTAGATCTCAGTGTAAAAACACAATAACAGCCAATACAATATGTCTCCCAAAGAACCTAGCAACTCTACTACCGTAGGCCCTGAGAAATGCAATCTAGAAGAATCATGAAACTATTCAAATGTTTATAGAGAGCTAGAAAGTTCCTGGATAGTCGAAGCCATCCTCAGCAAAAGAATACAAGAGGGATTGTTATTCTAGACTTCAAGATATTTAAAGTGCTATTTTATACACACATACAAAGACAGACACACACACACTCACACGGAATAAGTTGAATAATATAGAAGACCCAAAGATAAGTGCTGCCACCACTGACATGTTATAGCTGCAAAGGGACAAAGCCTACAACACTGTTGGGGGAGGTAACTTTAATAAGCAGAACAATAAAGTTAGACCTGCATTATCATCTTGCACAAAAATCAGAGCCAAGTGGACATAATACTTCAACTTGAAACTTGAAACCCTAAAGCTGCCAGAAGAAAACAGACAATACCCGAGTAGATAAAGGTATAAGGAAGTGCTTTCTGAGCAGGCCTCCATTTGCCTAGTCGCTAAGGACAACACTTGACAAGTGGGACCTAATAAAAGAATCTTCTGTACAGGTGAGGAAACAATCAGCCAGATGAAGGAGATCCCTCAGACAGGCAATCCTAGCCAGCAGCATGTCTGAGAGAGCATTAGAGGGACCTAGGCATGGTAAGATGGGAACTCATATTTGCTGTAGGAAACCACTGAGGCCTGACTCCTGAAGTGAAATCCTGTGAGCTTTAGGCAGGCCTTTGGTGGAAGGTTGGTCGGCAGTTGCTAGAGCATGGTCTACCCACTGCAAGCTCAGTGAGGTAGGGCATGCAGGTTGGGCTCCTGGTGAAGTAATCGTATATTAATAGATGCACTGAAGAATAAAAAAATAAATTTGTAATATATTTTTAAATTACAAAAGCTTTTGATAGTGTATTTCAGATA
Source organism: Pachyuromys duprasi (assembly GCA_028658305.1). Lineage (NCBI taxonomy): Eukaryota > Metazoa > Chordata > Mammalia > Rodentia > Muridae > Pachyuromys > Pachyuromys duprasi. Next base: position 4,241,969 of record CM053755.1, read on the forward strand.
AAATAAATTTTAACTAAACCATTTATTGCTTTCTGGGTTCTGAAATCATGAATACTACACTTGTCAAGTAAAAAATGTCTCATTTCTTCCTCTCTACAATTAAGCAACATCAGAGATACTTCCTTGGGCAGCAAGCAGATGAGAGCGGTTGCAGAGACCCACAGCCGGACCTTATCTGGATAGAGTCTAAATTGGAGGTCTTACCTGGATCCCTCCCTCAGAGCTGCTGTTGTTTCCTGGAGACCTGCTCTTTTCTGAAGAGGCCAGTGAAGGAGAGAGGGAAGGTGTGTGTGGCTGAAGGTACTGGGAGGAGGAAACTGGGCAGCATGTATAGAATGAGAGAAGAATCTTTTATCATTTTTTAAAAAAGGATCTAATGCAATCCCTAAAAACTTAACCCACCCCCAGCAGTCACCCTAATTCTTTCAGAGCAAAAGTATCATTTCTCTTTCTACCCTGAGTATTCAGGGAAAAGAGCTTCACGCAGGCTCAGACAGGAAAGTGACTTAGACTAGAGGGTTAATAAAATGAGGCCCTTTCCTTCTAAAGATTGTCCAGATGTGAAGATATTTTGGAAAAGTGAGAATTTCTGAATGGAGAAAACAGATGCAAAATATAAGATATAAGAACACACACATGCGCACACACACACAAAGATAAAGGAGACCTCAAAGCACAAAAACATGAGTAAGTAGTGACTAAAACTCCTAGCGAGTGTCAGTCTTTTAAAGAAAATTTGAAAATTAAGATAATTAGTTGCTTTTGACATACTGATACCTGCATTTACTAGATTAGGAAATCAAATGTGCTGGTACTCCACAGTTTTCACTTTAACCTGACAGTTTAGAGCAATTTAATTCTTATTGGTAGTTGCAGTGACATTGCTTTATCATGTGTTTATTAAGGTGAAAGTGTTTTTCATTCTTGTGGTAGGGATTATTTGAAGCTTTGTTTATGAAATGTTTTATCTCAGCAGTTGCATATCAACTAATTTATTTAGATCCATTTGCTATGTATTCACAATGAGAATTATTTCTCTTTGGGCCCATGAATATTCTTAAACTAAAATGTTATTTCTTCAGAAACTATGAAAAGTTGCTGGACAGTGAGGAAACACAACTCACTGCTATTCTATGTGCAGCAAACCCCTCCCCGTGTTGTGAACTCATCTCTGCATAATGCTCCCTGTTTCCTCCCACGCTGCAGAAGCAACACGTCGGGATCCATGCCTGGCACTCATGTAAATGCAGCCTCAGAGTCACACTGCATGTTGCAAATATCTGGGAGCCGTGTGATCAGCTCACATCTTGTGCATAACCCTTGGAATTGTAGCAAGTTCTCGGGAGATAATTAGTCTATCCTGTTTCTATAATAATATGAACTATGTTTCAGCGATGACTCTCAGGAATAGCAGAGAGAAAAATAAGTTCAAGTCAGATACATTTAAGAGCCTCTGAAGAAAGGATGAAAACCCCCTTTTATAATAGAATACATCTACCTACATATTGATTTAACTGGTACTGATGGACTCTTCAGGAAAGCATGTTTGCAGAAGATGGAATGTACCTGAGCCGTGTGTCACCGGTCTCCCCCTGAACTGTTCTCTGGTTCCCCACTCTCTAGGACAAGAAAGGCATGGGAAACAAGGGTACTTCAAGTCCTCCTTTCTCTGTAGGACTCTGCAAACATTACACTTCTGCCTGGAGTAGAACCCTCATTGCTGAATGACGCTTAAAGTTTACAGAAGTTCATTCAAATCAGAGTGAAGTGGAGCTTCCAGGGAAAATCATTCTCGAGCCCCTACTTCATTGCTCCACCTTGAGAGCAGCACAGAAGGCAGACAGTCTTGCTGGAAGAGTTGAAAGAGTACTTGACAGGGTGATAATGATAGCTGACTGGCCCCTGCCATTTTTCTTAGCAACATTTTATGTGATAGTAAGGGACTTCAGTATCTCCAGGCCTAGAAAACACAGATAAAGCAAATAAGCAAAATCCAGGCCGGAGACACTATGCCATCCCATTGTTGGAGACTTATGCCACCCTGTGCTGCTGACGCTGTGCCATCCCATTGTTGGAGGGGCTATGCCATCCTGTGCCGGTGAACATGAAGCACGTGAGGGCTCGGTGAGATGTTGGTGCATCTAGTCCACCCACAGAAGTTTAGTACCTTTCCTATTTTCACAGTTTAAATTCCCTCATCAAAGATTGAGTTTGGTACAAAGTTTGTGGGAAAACAGCTCCATGTGATGATTCTCTGTTTGGTTCCTCATTTTTAAACAAGTGACAAGAACACATCATAGTGCGTTTCACAGTAAAGTATGAATAAAACTTACACTTAATGGCTAACACACTTAACAGTGTGACATTTATCCACAACAAACTAGGAAAAAGCAAAGCTAGCCTCACATGGTATTGCTTATGTAATAAGGGCAAATGAAGCTGTCACTCTGTCTGACAGCTAACGTCACCCAGAGGCAGAGGCTGGCAGATCTCTTTCAGTTTGACACCCACCTGGTCTACATCATGAGTTTCAGGAGAGCCAGAGCGACAAAGCGAGACCCAATCTTGAACAAACAAACAAACAAAGACAAAATTTAAGTTAATTATCTAAGAAAAATACATAACCCATTTCATTGTTTCCTAAATCTGAGTAGACTGTGTATTTGACAATAATTTTACGATATCTCACAGAGATAACTACTGTACACGGAACACTCATATGACTCAAGCTCCCTAAGGATGGTTTACAGCTGACAGAGTAGTCCTTGTACACTAATGGCCTCCTACTGATAATTTGGAAGGAACGTGGAGAAAGGTATCCATATGTGTAACTAACTCTAACTATTGCATATTCTGGTCTGAAGTTTTCTCTAAACTGGTAAACTAGTAAGTGCCACTGGGACAGTGTTTTCAGTCACTTGTTTTACACAAAAAATTACAAATCAGTATTTCACAGAAATAAATCCACCTAAATCTGAAGTTTTTTTATATTACTCCAAATTTTTCAAATTAGAGTGATTTTTTTGGTGATTATTATGGTAAGATAGCAGAAGTGTGGGTTTTGTTTATATTCTCTTCTTAATATGCTTTTTGGTAATAGCTTTAATGATTGATAATATCATGTTCATATCTGCTAGCCTTCCAGTAGTCTTTCATTTGAATTCATCAATCAGGCTTGAAATCAGAAGTAAACATTTACAGAGCAGATTTCTTGTCCTTTATTGGTAATAATTTATATACTCAAGAACTGAGAGTTTAACACAATTATTTTTAAATCATGAATCCTATTTCTATTATTTATTAGCAGACTCTGTACTTTTACATGAACATGAATAGTGTGGAATATAATATTTTTAAACTTTGTAAAGCATTATCTTAGTTCTCTATTAAAATCCAGAAAGTTTTGTGTGGGAGAAAAACAGTTCCTTAATCTCTTTAAAGACATTTATTTATCTATTGATCTATGTATATGAATGTCTTGCCTGGACATATGTGTGTGCATCATGTACATGGCAGCTGCAGAAGTCAGGGGTTGGCATCAGATCCTCTGGAACTGGAATTATGGGTGATTGTGGGCTACCACGCGGCTGCTGGGAGTCAAACCTGGGTCCTCCGTGAGAACACCAAATGCTTCACACCACTGAGCCATCTCCCCAGACTCAGTATCTTGAAGATTTTAAAAATCTTTAAATGAATGATTGAATGTTTTGACAACATTATTTAAAATGAAAAAGTTAGTAATACCAAAATTTGTACATTGCAGTGATAAACCTGAATCTTACATAACTAAATGTGAAATATTTTGGGGTACATTTGTTTAATACATTTTGTCAAAAAAGAATGATTTCTTGTATGAGTGTAATGATTTTTTTTTATTTTAACAAAGCAGTGTTTGACTCTCTTTTATCATAGATGTCGAATACTTTTAGTTATCTCCTAAGGCTAATTTTAAGTTATGATCCAAGCCATGAGAAACTATGCGTCCTCTTTGCTGCTGTGAATAAAAATACAAAACTATGTGCAGCTGGACATTTATTGCTTAAAATATAAAGGAAGAGACAACTGTCTTGCTCTACCTGACGATTATTTCCAGCCACAATGATTCTCAGAGAAGTAATACCATAATATTATAATTAAGCTGAGGGCCCTTTCCTTTCTAACAGAAAATCATGAGTAGACAGTGCTCACTTCCCTCAGCACTGTCTGCTAAGAGCGTAGGATGTTGGGACCTGTCTTCATGGTTTCAGATGCCAATTGTGTAGGATCCACGAACTCAGGGTACACAGGGTGTTGGGGCTCTCAGTTCTTACTTGCCCTTTTGCTGCTGCTTCTCTGAGGCTTTCTGAACTTTCTGTGGTGATCAGAACCTGCAGCTCTTCCAAGTTCTCCATCTTTGAGTTGTACTTGTTTCCTTTTGTTAAAGCTCTCTCTCCTTTCTTATCTACTCCCTCTTTCATAGCCTTTCTATCATGATCTTTGCTGACCCTGAAGCTCTCCAGAACTGTTCCTATCACCTGTTATTTTTGTTAGGTGTTTCAGGGACTGGCAGCCAAGAAGTTTCCTGCTCTTCATGGTACTAGTTGAGCCTGCTCTACTCATTGCACAAACTACAAATCTGCTGTGCGTAGCAGGAGATAACAAGGTCCATGGGGACAGATCTGGAGTGCTGCAAGAATAGGAGGAGCTTTGATCATCTTGCCAGCCACATGTGAACTCTCAAGAGCAGAGACGTACTCCTCCATTACCAGATTCAGACTCCTGGGCGCATGTCGGAAGCATGTGTGTACGCTCGTGGGCATCTGGAGAGGCTGTAAGCAGAACGAACAGAAACTGTAGAGCTGAGGAGACATTTTTAGAAACAATGGTTTATTTTGGGTGTGGTAGCCCTGACAAGAATGGGGGTACTCACAGATGAAATAGCATTTCTTCTAGAATCGTTGTCTAGTGTGAAGCTAGTTTGGATGTTCAGAGCTATATTTGACACTCTCTAGCAGGTACGTGATATTTAAGGCAGTTTAGGCTTTTGTGGTGAGAATTTTTTAAAAAATCAATTCTATCTGGCTGTTTGCCAGCTCCTATAGTTTTCAGGAAAGTGATGGGTTGAAGGAGCCGAAGTCCTCACTGCCGTGAAGGAATCTTCAGACATAAAATGATTGCTAATAATCTCCCTGAGTGTGGAGCCACAAATGTTGCTGAATCGTGCTGATTGAAGCTCCTTATCTGTCCAGTTGCCCACTTTGCTCCTAGACAGATGCTTGTCCAGCTGCAGTCACTAGACAGCCATCTATCTGGCAATTAAATTGCCCTTGCCTGGCACTTCAGCTCTGCTAAGAGAAAAACGCAAAAACAAAAACAAAAAACAACTGTGGACCAACTCAGCCTGCTCTAACTGTGTGGGATGGTTTTTCTCATGTCTCATGAGATAACTGTTCAGAGATTCAAATCAGCATAAAATCCCACATTTTAGCTTGCATATGGTGGCACTTTCAGCTGAGCAAGTAAAGAAGAATGTCAGATCATTGAATGTCCTTTTCATAATATATTTCAGAAAGCCAAAAGGAGGAACAATGAGTGAAACAAAAATACATGCCTCAAAAATACACTTAATTGAAAGTTTCTCATATTTAGTGTGGAACTGGTGCAGAGCTTCAGGGATCAGGTAGAAGGCTGCTGCTTTACTTCGAGGGCTTAAATTCACCAGGTTCTCAGCTGCTGGTGGTAGAGACTTTAGTTTCCACATCATGGACCTCCAGGGAAGGCAAGTAAAAAAAGGATTTACATTTACAGTGACTGAGTGCTAACTACTGCTCCCCACAGATCCTGATGTTGAATTTCCCTTTTCTGTAAAATGTATGCATTTCCTTAACATAATCAGATAAGAGTATAGTAACCTACAAGAGCATCACCCAACAGTAATAACTTGTTTTGGATATGTGCCTTCCAATTGCCAATAAAACACAGAAGCATAATTTACCTCATTGTTCTTCCTTGTGAAATAGGTGAACACAAATATGGCACAATGGGATTTCAAAACAACTTAAATAAATATTACTCAAAGATTGCTATAGCTTTGGATATTTTTCCTAAACATTCACGTAGTAGAAACTTAGTCACCACATTCACATGGTGGTTCATAATGACAGTAGATGTGCAGTCTTTGAAAGATAATTAGCGAGAGACCACATCACAGTTGTAGGGCTTCCCCTGTGACAGTACAAAACTCTGCATTCTGCATGCATGTGGGGCAGAAAATCCAAATTCTTGTTTCAGGAGGTCTCCAACTTCTTGTCTCACAACAGCAACCAGGAGCAGCAATGGGGAATCAGAAGCAGCCTTGTTCTTTCTTGGATCTCCACTCTCTGGACTGGCATTTATTCTCTCTTCAGAGTCCACTCTGCAGCTGTCAAACAGCTCCTTTCAGAGCCCACATGAAGCAAATAGTCCGCTGCTGTGAGCCATCGGAATCAGTCCTACATCCCCCAACTGGGACCAAAACAAAAACATGTTTATATCCACAACAGGGTAGGGATGGATAAAGGATATGGAAGAAAAGAATAGAAGAATAGCATTAAAATATATTTAAAGTTAAACACTGTTTTAAGTAATAAAAACCTAAAAATAAGAAAGCAATTGATATTGCAAGTAGACTATTAAAATATGTATTGACAATATAGTAAAAGATTTTGATCAACTAAATGGTCTTAAGGCCTGAAGCTGTGTAACTGGGAGAAAATGAAGTATGGAGAAACTAATAGCTTAATAGAACATTCATGTGCTACTCCTGGGACCGACTAAATCAGAACTTAGACCAGGACCAGCAGTGACAGAGAAACTTACTTCTTTTAATTGATCCCCACCCAGGTAACGAATATGGCACTTACTTCTGCTGTCTTCTTCACTCCTTCTTTCAGAATTCTTAAATTTACTGATCTTGAATTTTAGCCACGTGAGAGAATAATATCTATAATCAAAATATTTACATTACTAAACAATGTAAAGTAAAATAACAAGATGTGGTAATCATGGTGGCATGATGTCTAACCAACAGCCATATACTACATTCAACCCATAGAGAAGAACACCATTGAAGAGTAGAGAAAGCCCAGAGTGTTCCCTCGTGAATGAGTGTGGGAAACAGCTATATCCGCTGCCAACTAAGCAGACAACAGTGTAAGTTAGAGCTTCAGTATTTTCACAAGATATTCTTGTTATTGTTATTTGTTTGAAACAAGTCTTGTTCTATAGCCCACAGGAGGCTGAAATTCACGTTGTAGCCTTGGTTGACCTCAAGCTTGAGGCAACTCCTCAAACCCTTCCCTTGGCCTCTCAAGTTCTTGGATCATGGTCATGAACTTCAGAACTGGCTCTCATTTCTGTTGTTGTTGTTGTCGTTCCTAACAATGAAATGTTCTAGTTAAAAAGGTCTTGAAATCAATTACTCAGATTCTAAAACCTACAGGATGGGAAGTGCAGCTCATAAATAAGGAAGATAACCTCCCTTCAAAGGAACTTTACTAATATCGTTGCTCTGTGTGTCCACTCTCCTGTGCTCCTACTTATTGTTTGTATTAGTCACTTTCTGAGCTAAATCCAGCAATACTCTCCCTGTTGTTTTTGATGGGACAATAGTCTCTAATGCATTTGTAAGGGTAAGAAACAGTATTAATTACACTTCCATCCATTGTCAGAAGACTAGGGTTTACTCCTGTGTCTGCTATAACTATTTGCATACATGTCACTAACTCTTAGCTCTCTTGTTAAGTGAGTAGGGAACACGAATAGTTTGCCCATAGTTATTACTTTTATCTTAAGACTATATACCAAAATATTCTGCAGTACATACTGACAACCTGTATCTAATAAAGAACTTTTTATTATTTTCTATGAACTTTTTAATATACAATAATGTGTGTTGTTCATATAAGTCAGGCATGTCCAGCCTATAGCTCCTGGGCTACATTTATCCCAAGATAGCTATGAACTTAGCCAAACACAGATAACAGATCATATTGCAAGATAACAGTATCATATTACAAGGTCAGAAGGTTGGATGCCCCGATTGAAAATTCTCTAAACAAAGACAACTGCTTGTCAAGTCTAGGTCATGTAGAGCCACTCTATGTTAATAAACATTTATGATGATAGTATGTATGGAATGCTCTTAAAAGAGAAGGAGTTACCCATGGAAGGAAAACTGAATCAATCATGTTTTATCTCGTATCTGACAATTCCAGGTTTTACATTCAAGTCAGGGATATCGCCCTATTAAAATTCTTGGCTCATGTGTTTTACAGTACACAGCTGTATTGTCACCTTATAAATGATTTTATATTAAAATATTCTATTCATTACTCACATATTTTTACAAAATTAAAATTTTTGGTAATATTATGTATATGTATGAACTATGCCTTTATTAAAATGCATGCTTGCCAAATTCTTTCTTGTGATGGTTTTCGAAAAGCAGACATAAAGTTTGACACATGAAGGCATACTCTCATCACAGAATTTAGGCTCCAGTGAGTATATTGTTAAACTTTTGTTTTTAAACATAATTAAAATATTCATGATCAGCATTAACCTATTTTAATTAATTTGCTTCTTGACTACTACTCCATGAAAAATCATGTATAAAATACTAATCAACTTCAGAAGCAGCACAAAATGCATGGAGTTAGAATAGCACGTAAAACAAACCAAACATCTACAAAGAAGTAAGTCTACAGTTTTACTTCCATCCTTATTTCTTCAGAGAAACTTAAGTCCATAACCAATTGAGATGAAAGAATCATTAATTACTTAAATGAAGAGGATTAATTCTTTTTACACAATTGTGAAAATGAGGGGCATCTTTTCTCATACCCAGGAAAAAAATGAATGAAAATTTTAATCATTCAGCCTACTGCTCTCCAATTGTCAACAATGGTTATCCTTGCAACTGGAATAGTTAACATTTCCTATGTAGAAGAAAGATTAGAGCAGAAAATTGGATTTCAACAAAAGATGCCTGCTTTGAGTTTCTTTGAAGTATTTTTCTTCATATTCTTTTGAGTGTAGCATAAGTTTACACTGTTGCTCAGATATAAAGGAGGCATCTTTCTTGATTGTTCTTTCCTTGAGTTTTAAATTTCTTCTGTCACCAAATAGAAAGACTTTTAATCAACAATGAGCACCTAGGCCTCTAGGGAAAGAGGCTAGGGTATTGCAAAGTTCTATTGTAGGTTCTTTTTGTGAAAGCCAGGCCAGGAGCTAAAAGGACAAGACCCAGGGGGAAAGGAAGGAGAGGAGTTGAAATAGCAACACTCCTCTCCTCAACATTTGACCACAGAAACACATTTCCTTGTGCGATGAACTTCAGTGCCTATCAAGACTTGTTCTGTAGCTGACATCTCAGTTTCCTGGTACTCACTCTGCATAATTTGGATGCTCAGCCACCGTTTTCCTTGGAGTATCTTACAACTGTACTATCAGATGCTCATCCCTACCCCAATTCATTACTTTATTCAAAGATCGTGTTGAAATATTTGTTTAATTTCATGGTGAATAGGAGATCTTCCACTGATGTGGCCCTCCAAGGGGGAAATAAACCATTAGAGAATCATTCCTCGGGAAGAGAATTATAAATCATATATCCTTCCCGAGATGTAAAGAATTTTCTACCCTTAAACCTTGTCCCCAATGATCTTATTCACCTAATAAGTTCTAGAAGACAAACTCACTTGAGCATCTCAACATCATCCATTGTTTGAAAACATTTCCATATCCTTTGCATCATTAAATTGTTTTCACAAACCCTAGGACAAATGGGCCTTTTTAAATCTTTAATTGGTTATAAGCAGAAAAGTAGACTGACAGAATGTATTATGACCCGGAATAGCACTAGACAGAGGTAGAAAGCAAGACACTGTACATTGTTAAAGTAAACAAATCAAATTCATTAAGAATAAAAAAGTAGTAAAAGTACATACTCATAAGTAATACATTCATATGCAAACATTATGTAAATGAGTTGCCAGTAAACAATGTCTAGTTCTATCAGCAATGATTCTGTACTCCTTTTCCTGTGATTCATGTGTGACAAATGAATTTTAGGATGGTAGGGTCTTTGAATGTATTATGCCTTGTAATCCTCTTCAATAAGGAGACAAGGAGAATTTGTCTTTTGTCATTTTGTCTTGGTCAGATGACATTTTTTTTTCTTTTTTGCTAAGAGGCTTCTGCTAGGCAAAAAGCCCTCAGTGTTTTCTGTAGTCACAATCCCTTAGTATAACCTTAAAGCTAAATAGAGCAGAGATGCTCCCTGTTAGGGGTCAACTGCAGCAGCCTGTTGTAAAGTACATCCTTATACATTCATGGCTAAGCTCATTTGGAGAAACATGGCTGACAGTTTTTGAGTTCGTCAAAATCAGTCTGGTGCTTTCCATCAGTGGATTTTGATTGTTTTGAGGAAGTTTCTTAACCCTGCCTTTTGTTTTGTAACATGTGTTAGACAGTCATCCTGTCCTCCAGTTTTACTCTTAAAAATTTTAAATGATGTTCTTTTCTTCTGAAAAAGGTCGAACTTTTAGTTAATAAAAAGAATATACTCCCTTGTAGAAGTGAGCATTTAATTTCCTCTGCTTATGAAACAACTATGATATTGAGAAAGAGCAGCTGCAGATCAGGTTACAAACATGCCAGAAGTCATATGGGAGAGATGTCAAGACACTTTGGAGAAAAACAAGAGGAGGAATCTAGAATCAGCAGTTTGTCCTGTTGGGTCACGCAAATGTTGAAAAGCTTATGAAATGTAAAGTTTAAATTACAAGCAAAGAAGCAGCAGCAGACAAAAGAAGTAAGACAGAGACAAGGCTCTGACAACTGCCTATACAAGAATTTAATAGAGGACACGATTTTCAGATAAACCTGGTGGTCTATGACCTATGCATGGGAAAAATGCTATGGAAAATTTATACTATGGACTTGAAAGAATAAAAAAATTGATCCTCATGTTGCATACATTTGAGAAATTCCAAGACAGGTAAATAGTGTATATGCTAAAGTGCAAACTGTAAGGAATTGCAACAAAATAAAAGGAAGTAAATTTTTCACAGCAGATTAGGAATTTAATGGCCAGTAATGGAAATAATTTACACTCACAAGAGAAGCTTGAGCAAACATTCTTCCTGTAAAAGTTGGAAAGGCCGACAGGAGTATTCTATAGTTCTGTTAATACACACGTTTATTGACCCCATTGATTCAGATGAATTTAATCCCACAGTGAACACTTTCAGGGAAGATTTTTGCATGTGAAAACCTGTGATTGTTTTTCCTCACTAGAATGCAGTTTAAATGAAATTAGATGAAGTTTCATAGATCTGTGTCTTTGAACACTAATGTAGTTTCGGTGAATGGCTGCTAGTGGGTTACTGCAATACTGAATCTATCAACTCTCTTACATGAACCATTGTTCTTCAGCTTCACACACCCTGAGGAATAAGTGATCCAAGAAGGAGCCCAGACGTTACCAAATAACTATTTCCTGTGGAGCCAGAGAGCAAGAGGACTAGCCAGACCATAAATGCATCAATGGAGTCTTCCACCATCACCCTTGTTTGGGGGGAGTGGTATGGGGCCTCACTGCAGACATGAGCTGTGTTTGCTCATGAGTTACAAATCACTAGCATCTTCTATTTCGCAGGTCAGCTGTGTTAGGATAGGGTCGGAGTCTTTGCTCACAATGACTTTACTGCCATAAATGAATGATCATTGCGCTTTATTATCCACTCGTTCAGATGCTATTTTATTTCTGTTGATCTTTGTTTTTCTGCTTAATTTCTATAAATTACTGTACGTTTCCCATAAGGTATAATTAAGCAGAATTGCTTAAGTTTTAATTATTGTGTATTATAGACGTTGAAAGCAACATTATCACTTGGCTTTTAAAAATGTGATCGTATATTTATAAGTGAGCATTTACAAACACATTTACATATAGTTAAGATGAAAAAGGTATTTGAATTGTAGTCATTAGCATTTCTTCAAACATATGGCAGAGCAGCAGAGGCCATGGGCCATGCCTTCATTAACTGAACACTGTTTCATCAGTGTCTCAGCTTCCTGCTGTGCCGCCCTGTGGCGTCCCCTTCTGTCCCCGAGGTTTCGGTAACAAGAGACAATATGTCCCCAAGGTGAAAATCTGGAAAATATAGCAGATTAGCCCTTAGAGAAGTTCTTATGATTATTTAATCATACTTAGATAAAGAACACACAGCACCATTAAGCTGGCTTCGATGTTTTTCTGTTAGCCTTCGTTTCTTAGCTGCAGCGGCTGGCACTGTCTGCCATGCAAAGCAAACACAAGCGAAAAGAAGCAGGGCACTACCAGAACTCTAATTTCATGTTATATGTTGGCCCTGCCTGTGCAATTTCTTTGCTACAATTCCATTCACTTTTTAAGATACCATGCCGTACTCTGGAGCAACCAGGATGCAATGAGAAATACAACTCAAATCTCTTTTTTCAGGGAGCAATGCTTTTCTAAGATGCTAAGGCAATTACACACAGGTGTATTGTGGATGAGTGTCACATCATCCCTCTTCTTTCAGGGATGTGTTCCTTACTTCTCCACAGCATATAAGTTAGTGCAAAGACTCTATGGCCACTGATCTGAGTTTGAGGCACATCACCACAAATCATCGCTGCGACTTTCAGAATATTACTCAAACGTTAGATGCCACATTTCCCCCCACAGAAACAAAGTTTAACTTCTGTCTCAGTGATTTGTCCAGACATTAGCTATATAAGTTGTGCTGAGTGACCAAAAGAATGTCTAGATATACTGCACGTATTAAATGCTTCATCTCCCACCAAATTTATTGAATGCACGTAGTATGTATGTATGTATGTATGTATGTATGTATGTATGTATGTATGTATGTATGTATGTATGATGTGTGTGCACACGGGGTGTGAATGTTACATGCCACATTGATAATATATGGAGGACTGAGGAAAACCTTATTTGGTAGTCTTCATCTCGACCTTTGTTTAAGATCGAGTCTCTTTTAGCCTGTTTATTCCAGGCTCACTGGCCCATGAGTTTCACTGGATTCTCTTGTCTCTGACTCACATTGCACTGTAGCAATACTGGGATACAGACATGTATTGCTCTTTCTCCCTTTTATATGGGTTTTGGGCATTCAGACTTAGTTTTGCAAGCTTTCAAGGGAAGCACTTTGGTCAACTGAGCTTTCTCATCCTTTCTCAAATGAAAACAAAACCAAAAATAAACAAACAAAAAAACTTGGCTGGGCCTGGTTGTACATGCCTTTAATCCAAGCACTCAAGAGAGAGATGCTTTAGGCCAGCCTGGTCTACAAAGTGATTCTAGGACAACCAGGACTACAGAGAAACCCTGTCTCAAAAAAAACAAAACAAAACAAAAAAACCCGACAACAATAATAATCAACCACCACCACAATCAACAACAGCAACAAAGCATGTACTCTCATACTTCTACCCTCTGATTTCCTCACTGCAGAACTCAGTTTCCATTCTATCTTCTGTCTTTTAAAACTTAACATTTTTACAGAACCTGCTTAGATCCATTGAAAATACCTGGGAGGAAGAATGTATAGTGAAAAAGATACTAATGGACCCTTTGCCAGCAACACATTCCACAACAGAGGATAACTTAGGACTCATCAAATAAACTTCATGAAAGTCTAGTTTGACATAGCACATCCCTTTCTATCATATCAATGCAGTAATTTCTGATGTAGTTGAGATAACAGTTACCAGCAGTAAGATTGCTTTATATATGCTGTGCAAATATAGAAACAAAGAAAATTTTAATACACCATACATTCGTGAATTGTAAACTATCAGTGTTCAAAAGGTATACACCACAGAAACTCTTAATATTTACTAAAATGTAAACAAAGTATTAACGAAATGAAATATGTATCTCTTTATACTGAATAGGTAAGATGTCCTACCGAGTTCCATAAATATATTTGCTTTGGGGAATACCCTTGTGGACTTTTTTATTTTTCTTCATCTCTGAGCATATCACAAATCCCCAGAAATATGCCATGCTAATATTGCCAACTGAGTGTTTCAAGCAGAGATGACAACAGCCATCTGCCGCACAGTGGTAATGCTGAGAAGCAAAGCCAGCTACGGAGAAAATAAATACCTTTCATATCGATTAGCCAAATATTTATGTTGAGAATGAAATGATTAAAATCTCACTATTCAAGCTAATTACCCTAAGTGAATATTTGCCTCCAAGTGAACGGCTCACCAGCAGTATGCTTGCCTTATTGCCTTCCTAAAACCAAATTTCATTGTGAACATGTGTGCTGCTGAGGGGCTTGCGCTAGACTTTGCAATGTGTTGCAATACACAATCGTAGCTCTCTTTCAGCCTACAGGTGTATCCCTGCTGCCCTGAGAGATTCTGTCTATCCACAGCATGGCACCGGCTTCCAGATGGCTGCTTTCTTGTTCTATTTTAAGTTACTCAGGGTCTTTAAGGTGTATCCCTGGAGCCTGTCATCCCAGGGTCAAACAGTCAGTGCTCCCTACCTCTGATGATGCTGAAGCATCCATTTTTTTCTTGAGGTGGTTAGGGGTAGGCTAAATAGGCACCTGGCTTAATCACAATAGATGGTCCCATTATCTTCTAAACCTGGCAGCTCTTCCAGCTTCATTTGCTGCTGTGGTGATTGCGTGGGATTTCTCAGTGCTGTCTGAACTTGCTATGTCAGCATTTATAAAGATAGGTGTTTGCTGGGGATAGAACTTGTTCTCTATTATATTTGAGTCTATGGGGGAACAGATATTTTATAATTGTGTGAAAGTATTATTTCTGGGTGATATACAATGGTTTATAGTTTGACTAAGTCATAAAAGGTGTTTTGAGTCCTCCTACCAACTTAAAGGTTACAGTATAGAATGTTTCTATCAACTCAAGTATTTCCATTTAGCTTGGCTTGACACAGCCACTCTTGCTAAAGTTAATGAAACATGAAGACCCAAAAATATTTTGGGAAAGTCTGAGTTTTATATAGCAGCCAAAGTCAAAGGGACATATGACCTCTCTGGGTTAGCAGTTGCACTTTAGTTGCTCTGGACTGCTGTTCTATGTGGTTTCCAAGGGAGCCCAAAATACAGTTTGAAGTGAATAAACAACCACTGTAGCTATTGTTTCTCTGTTGAATCCTGCAGGTATGTAAAATGGGAGCCCTGATTCACTTTACCTATTTCTCTTGGTCCTTGGAAATTTGAGAGAACAGCTAAGAATTTTATACATTACAAAATTACTTTAACAAAATATTCTGCCCTTAGCACCATTCTTTCTTGGGAGTTTTCATAATAAGGGCCTTAACCTATCTAGGGACATATTTTTGTATTATATAATTTTCATTTTATTACGTTATCATAGCAAAATAATGCACAATTCTCAACCAGTTGAGAAACAATGTGATATTAAAATGAAAAAATCATCAGCAGTCTCAGTCAATGCGGCTTTTCTGTACTGAAGCCCGCATGAGGCAAACCCACCTACCCAATCATGCTTTTCCACAGCTGCTTCATTTTTCCCAGGGGACAGAATGCATATGGTCACAGGAGTAATTTCAAGGCTGAAGACAAGTCTTATGTTTGACAGACTTAACTTATTTTCTCAAAACTTTTTTTTTAAGTTTACTTACTTTACATCCCAGGGATACCCCCTTCCCTTTCTTCCTCCTTCCCTATTCTTGTCTCCCTTTCCTCCCTTCCCAGAAAAAGGGAGGTCCTCTCTCCCTTTCTCAGCCTTCTCCAGCACATTGAGCCACATCAGGACTGAGCATCTCCTCATCCCTTGAGGCCAGGCCAGGCAGCCCTGCCAGGGGAAAGCAGTCTAAAGGCAGGCAATAAAAAGTCCATGTTAGAAACAGGCTCTCAAAACCTCCAATTCCTTCTAAGAGGAAATGAATGAAGAAGAGATATGAAAATCCCACTTCCGAACTCTTCTGCATAGAAACAAAGAACAACTGTTATCAACAGTTATCCTTTTCGGATATAACTGTTTTAAAAGACTTAATAGCTTTCTCTTTCATGTGTAGACACAATATTTTATTTTCTTAAATAGCCTCTGGAAAATTTGAAGTGTCTATTTGCCTTCTCTTGTTCCATCCAAAGGTAAATTGATATTGTATCAAATTATCTTTTGTTATAAAATAAACTAAACAAAAATAAAGTGACTTCAATACATAATTACTTACTCATAGTTCTGTGGATTATCACCTCAGATGGAGTTTATCCAGGGTAATTCCTAAGTGTGTCGCATGAGGAGGTAATATTACCTTGAACTGGATTATCCTGAATGCCTTCCAAGCATTTCTGGTGTCTTTACTCTCTTTTATGTGAAGTCTCCTTTGTCCAAAGTTATAATTTTCATTTTATTACGTTATCATAGCAAAATAATGCACAATTTTCAACCAGTTGAGAAACAATGTAAAGAAACCATGTAAAGAAACAAGCCTCTTTACATGGTGATGAAAATAATTGAGAATGCAAACAAGTGCTACAAGACCTTTTCTGAAGAGCCAGTTTCAGAAAAAACATTTTATTTCACATGAATTTTACTGGTTATAAAAATGCATAAGTCCATTCAAAAGTCAATGGGTATTTCTTGGTTCATTTATTATAATAGTGTGTTACATAAAAATAAAACATACATACATACATATATGAGTATATAATTTTACAGAGAAACAGTATTTGAGATTGCAGGCATTGAGTATTCCTCATTTGTCACATAATGAATAAGCTATATCCCTTCTGCTCTTTAAGTGGCTCATCCATAAAATGACAATATCTATGCCATAGATTTATTCTGAATTTTTCAGGCATTTATAATAGTGCCTGAAATAGCTCTGCCACAAATAGGACATGGCCTCTCTATCACACCCCGTCCAAGGGCTCAAGGGCTATTAGAGAAGAGGAGGTGGAAAGGTTGACAGAGACAGAGGTCAGGAGAAACTGGAGCAAAATGTTATCTGGTAGACATGACTGGACCACAGCATGCATACGGAAACTAAGAGGTGCCTGTGAGTGCCTGCTCAAGACCTGTGCAAGGTCAATCCAATCCACGTTCTGGAATCACTGTACAAGAAGTTCATTAGTCTCCAGAACTAACTGAGGACTATGAATATTTGATGCTTCTAGGCAAGAGATAGTCAATGGATTATGCATGAAAAAATAAAAGAGAACACAAATGTCTAGATAGAGGTTGCCGGTGATCTGAAAGAGCTAATGAGAGGATCTGAGAATGAATGTCATCAAAATACTTCACATGGAATTCTCAAGGAATTAATGAAATATTAAAGAAAAACCAACATTTTACTGAGTAATTTTTATTTATAAAAGACAGACTACCTAAAACTGAGGTAGGATAATGAACCCTCACTGTGAAAATGATTGAAGATAATTGATTTAGTGGCCATGAATGATTGAGACAGGGTGGCAAACTGTACCTGGAAGGTGTACTCCCCCACATTTCCTGCAGTTTCTTATTTTGAATTTATGTTCCACTTCTACCCTTGTGTTGGTTGCTAATATTCACAGTTAAGTCATGGATGTAATCTTTAGTTCATATGATATATAAACTTATCCTGGAGTTAATTTCAAGAAACAGTTGTTAAGTACTTTCAGAAACCATTGTATAAGCACATTCCATTCAGAAGAAGTGTAGAAAAGCAAGGAAATATTGTCTTGTGTTGACCTATAAAGACAGAGCAATGATGGCTGAGCTAACACTTGGGGCACCGGTCATTGGTTCTTCCTGATTTCAAGACATCAGGGTGACAAGTGTTTGCATTTGATTCACTAAGGTGGGGAGCTCTTGGGTTTTCAGCAGCCTGGGTTAAGACGTGGATATCAGACCAGCTTCTGCTACTTGGCAAGATTGTAACAAAGCAAAAAAAAAAAAAACCTAGGGGAAATTAGTAAATTTTGTTGTACCAAAATCAGTGTCAATACAGTTTTTAGTCAGTTGCCGCGTTATGGTTTGTCACTAGTTCGTATTGTCCGTGATTTTAAGTCTGTCTACGGTTTCAAACCCTGTATATGCCTTGCCTTGCTTCTGTACCTTTGCTGGGACTCTGCACCCACATCTAGCTATTGGGGATCACCCTGCCAAACTCAGCACCTATGTGGTTATTGCACCTTTCAGTAGGGGTTGGCTTTGAGGGCCAGCCTTCGCTTTCCTGTTGAGCTGATTGGCTTTAGACTCCAGAGGCAGCTCTCCAGAACAGTCATCAAGCATGGCTGTCCTTCAAGGGCTTACTCTGCTATACAAGCTGCTTCAGTCTTTTGGCCTCGGGGAGGACCTGGGCTTCCAATATCTCCACACAAGTACAAAGAGAAAGCTGAGAACTTGAGTCAGCTGTGCAGGGCAACAGCTCAAGGTAGCAAGCAGCACTTTGGGTTCACTCAGTACTGTGTACACACCACAAGGAATGAGCAGTTCTTTTCCTGGACAAGCAAATATATCTGCTCTCTCTGGTCAGAAAACCCTTGTCACCTCTTTGATCACCCTCTAAGTGTCACGTGCCAATTTCATTTCAGCAGCAGCAGAAGCAGGGGCAGGAGTGGGAAATTTTCTTGACCCTGGCAACTTAGGTTGCTGCCAGGAGGAAGCCCAGCTTTCTTGTGGGCCAGGCATGGGAGTCACCTACAGACTTAACTCTTGATGAACTTAGCTAAAATTTTGCTTGCTTCATGGCCTGTACATTCGATCTCTTTGCCTCCTCAAATGTTGGGATTTCCTGCTTTGCTTTCTTTACTGTGGGTCACTAGTGTCATATTATCAGTAAAATCGCTTGGTTTTCTTTAGGTGTACAGATTTTAGTATGTTTATCCTATCTTATAGGTCTAGTACCCACTTATAAGTGAGTATATACCGTGTGTGTCTTTCTGCTCCTGGGATACCTCACTTAGGATGATCTTTTCTAGATCCCACCATTTGCCTCAGGTTCTGGCTATTACAAATAAAGTTGCTGCAAACATGGTTGAGAAAATGTCCTTGTGTACTTGAGCATCTTTTGGATATATGCCTACGAGTGGTATAGCTGGATCTTGAGGAAGCACTATTTCTAATTGTCTGAGAAAGTGCCAGATTGATTTCCAAAGTGGTTATACAAGTTTATATTCCCATCAGCAATGGAGGAGGGTTCCCCTTTCTCCACAACTTTTCGAGCATGTGTTGTCACTAGAGTTTTTGATCTAAGCCATTCTGATCAGTGTAAGGTGAAATCTCAGGGTCGTTTTGATTTGCATCTCTCTGATGGGTAAGGGCTTTGAGCATCTCTTTAAGTGTTTCTCTGCCATTTTATATTCCTCTACAGAGAATTCTCTGTTTAGCTCTGTACCCCATTTTTTAATTGGATTACTTAATTTGTTGCTCTTTAACTTCTTGAGTTCTTTATATATTCTGGATATCAGCCCTCTGTCAGATATAGGGTATATAGGGTATATACACACATGGTATATACTCACTTATATAGACCTATAAGATAGGATAAACATACTGAAGTCTATACACCTAAAGAAGATAAACAAGAAAGAGGACCTGGGGTAAGAGGATTAATCCTCACTTAGAAAGACAATTGGGATGGACACTTGATGTAGGAGAAAACAAGTAGCAGGACAAGAGCCTACCACAGAGGGCCTCAGAAAGACTACCTAGCAGTGTATCAAAGCAAATATTAAGACACATAACCATTCCTTTGGCAGAGTGCAGGGAATCATATGAAAGAAGGGGGAGTTAGTATGACCTGAAGAGGACAAGAGCTCCGCAAGTACCATATATAGCAAGGCACAGGGGTCTTTTATGATACTGTTTCTCCAATCAAGGACCATGTATGGATATAACCTAGAACCCCTGCTTGAATGTAGCAAATGGTAGCTCAATATCCAAGTGGGTACCCTAGTAAGGGGAATAGGGACTATTTCGATATGAACACAATCGCTGGCTCTTCGACACCCTTGCCCATGAGGAAGGAGGAGCCTTGCTAGGCCACAGAAGAGGACATTGCAGCCAGTCTTGAGGAGACCTGATAAGCTGGGGTTAGAGGGAAGGGGAAGAGGACCTTCCCTATTGGTGGACTTGGAAAGGGGCAGGGAAGAGATGAGGGAAGGATGGGAGGGATAGGGTGGGAATGCAGGAGAAGCCTATGGCTGGGATACAAAGTATATAACCTGTGATTAATATAAAATAAAAAGGTAAAAATTCTTATTCGACAGATAAAAAATAGCTTGATTTTCAAATCAGGAAAAAAAATAGAAGCAATTGTAGTCATTGTTATATGGAAATATGTAATTTGTTAGCCTTTCCTGTCCTCCTTACTTTGCACTCTGTGGTAATATGATATATTTTCTAGCTGTTCTCTTCACTTTCAGTCAAATAAAAGCTGCATAGATTAAATAAAAAAACAAATAAACCCTTGTGTTGAGTTTGAGTGTGTGTGTGTGTGTGTACAACAAACATTTATTGAGGTGCTGGGAATACAGAATGGAGAAAGAACAGTCTCTGAACATACCCAAAGAAAAACATTAAAATTTACAGCACACATAAAAATTAATGCAAAACATATTATGTAAACATAAAACTCAACTAATTAAAACCTGGAGAAGAAATTTAAGTAAAAAAGCTTTCTGACACTTTGTTGGCAATGATGTTTTGAACATAGCACCAAAATGAAGACAAACAAAAAGAAGCAGTGTGCCATCAAAGAGATGGTGACCAATATGGCAGAAGTTCATCTATGGAATGGGAGAAGATGCTTATAAGCATCAACTAAGATGACATTTTCCTAAAGATGCAAAGAATGCGTACAGTGCAGAAGCAAAACAAAACAAATAATACAAAAACCTTAAATGCCTGATTTCATTTTATTTCCTAAAGAAATAGACATTTATTTAAAGCTGCCATAAAAGCAATCAACAATTTTTTGAAAAGGCCCAATGTCAGGAGAATGTAAATGAAAGCCATGATGGACTATTGCCTCATACTTTGTAGAATAACTCCCATTAAAAGACAAAGACAGCAGATGACAAGGGCGATGTGGTATAGTAGAATTTGTAAGTTTAATAAAAAAATATGGTGGAAAAAATCTTTCAGGAAGGAGGCTGTGATCAGCTGTGCTATGTGCACATCTGCTCCTGTGTTTATTTTGTTATTAGATCTGTTTCTACAGGAGTAGCTATTTGTGTGTCTACTCTTAGGCACATAGGTTGGTATATTTTCAAACTAGAAGGTTGTTTTCAAGTTTTTCAAATATATTTATTCAAATGAAAGTTAAGGGAGGCTATAATTAGAATCAGTTGTCAATTTATAATTATTCTGGGGCCATCAAGATAGCTCAGTGGGTAGTACTTCCTGACAAGCTTGGCAACCTGAGTTTGATGCCTGGAAAACATGTGGTAGGAGAGAACCTGATCCCCTAACACATGCACCATAGCATGCATGCATGAACATAAGCACACAATAAATATATCTTTGTATAATATAATGTATTATTATATTTCTTGGTAAGTGAATTGATGTACACAAATCATTCTTGTATCTTATTGCTTAAATTGAATCAATCCTCAATGGGTCTGGTGTTATTATATGGCTAATATTCATTCAGATACTTTCATAGCATTTAAATGAACACTATTCAAGGAACTTGGTCAATAGTGTAAGAAACAATCCTGGAGGAGTATCAAGGTCAGCTAGTTATTTCCGAAGGTTTCAGACACTTTAAAGGATAAGAGAAATACTCCATATAATTTTATGGAGAAAACAGACAGATGAGTAAAGTCACATAGAGTTGGACAAGGAAACATTGAAAAGATCTGAATAATTTAGTTGCTACCATTGGAAGGAAGAAAGTCTACAGAAATAACAGGAAAGAATAAGCCATGACAAAACTTCCCAAGCTTGTTCTTAATGCAAGGGCAAGCCATTGACTGTTTGAAATAAAAGACAGGCACAAGTTTTCTAACTATGTTTTTAAATTGACCTAGCCAAAAATGTGACTATGGATATGAAAATACAAAGGAATCTAAAAGTTAAGACGGATTTATAATAATAAGCAAGGTTAAAAATTTAATAATTTATTTAAGATATTGACAAAATGATTTAAAAGAGATAGAAGCCAATGAGCATTGAAACAGTAATAATCAGTTTTATTTGGTTACTTGGATCAAAGTCGAGGACCAAAAACATAAAGACTTCAGACCATCTCCATGTTCAGTGTGACTGGTCCACTCACAGTAGAAGTGCAGGGAAACTAGATTAAAATGAGATGAATTATCTATTTTGACACATTTGCTTTAGAGAAGCTAGAGACCCAACACAAGAGACTGCTGGGAATGTATATACAAAATTTAGAGATGAGACTTTTTTCCCTTAAGAATTTCCCTGCTTTGCACAGAATGAGAAAAGAACAAAATTAGGGGTTGAATCATTTTTATAACATTTCCCAAAGATACCGACTTTCACATTTTTTCAGATAAGTAATTGATCAACTTCACTGTCCATTTCTAAAGCTACTAGTCCTCCTTGATCAATAATGGAATAATAGAATAAACAATAAGGAGAGTCAATACTATGGGGCTAACACAAATGCTTCGTGTAAAAATATCTAGGTAGTGTGAAGGTTGCATGAAAAATGAAACATTCTAAAAGAGTGACAGAGTTTGTTGCAAGAAAGCATGCCTGAAAATTTTAAAAATGCCTTTAAATGTGGCAATATTCATTTATAAACTATGAATAGAAAATTTATCTCCACAAGAACTAGGAAGTGCATGCATTAACTTTTCTCAGGACTTCCCATTGGCAGTGAGAAGCGTATTCCATATATTTAAACTTGGACCTACATTTTCTTGTTGGCTAAGATATGAGGAAGCATCTACTATTTCCTGTGCATTAGCTCTATATACATAGGATACTGCCATAGCAGCACTAGCCAGAGGGACTTAGGGAATCATTTAGTGAGCAATGAAGCAAATCTGCTCATGATTGCTGTTGGGACCATTTTGTGTTACACCAAATACAGGATCAGAGTCCTTTGGTAATGGAGGGATGTAAGAGAGGTTAGCACATGGGGCAGTCAGAATGGGGGATACTGGACGGTTGTGTCTTGTTCACACCAGGGCTTTCAGGAGGCTAGATCACAAGAAAGAATAGCACATGCCAGAAGTTCTGCCAAGGGAATACACTTTCCAAAACACCGGACAGTGAAAAGAGGCACCTGGAGCTGATGAGGTCGCTCGGTGTTTAAGAGTATTTGTTGTTCTTGCAAGAGATACAAGTTTAGTTCCTATCACTGATGGAGTGGTTTACAATCATTCCTAACTCTACTTTCCAGATCTTCTGAACTCTGCAGGAGGTGCACATACATACATGAAGAGCAGATAGGCACACATAAAATAAAACGAATAAAATATTCATAAAAGGAAAAGATGCTGGCTAGTTTCACAATGCCCATGGATAGCTAGATAATAACAAATGGGTCAGACTTTGGTGAAAAAGTGACACTTTCAGTCATGTGGCCCAATGTTGCTGGCCAGATTGTTGTTCTCTGTGAAGTGCTGCAGAAGCATTTACATAGCTGAGGTTCCGATTGCTTTGGAGCATCAGAGGTTCCTTTGCTATTTACAAGTCTCAGAATGTTTGCCTTGGAGATCAAGGCAGACTCAGCGGCAGAGAAGGGATCCAATGCTGAACAGTTTTCTACAGGCTTCTCTGAGATGTCTCCTGGTACGATATCTTCTTTCACCTGTTTTTAAAAGCAAAAACTAACTGAGGAGGAATTAATTAGTATTCTGATGAATGCTGTCATTCAAAGCAACTGACTTTAAACACTGAGTGTTTGTAAACTGGTTGGTTTCATAAAATCTTTCAAATGTGACAGCCCAAGATATACTTGCCTGTTCGTAATATTATTTGTAACTCATGTTTCTCTAAGCATTTAAAGACTAATTTTTACTTCTGCCAATTACTAATAAAGTACATTAAGTCACACGTCTACCAAATATATTTTAATTGTTGGAGTAAATTGTACCCTGAGAAAATTGATGCCATGTTTACAGTTGTCATTGATATTACCATCTAATTATAACAAAGACATTTTTATTAGTCTCTAACAGGAACAATGGAAAAACCCACATAGGAAAACAAAATGTGGAAACAAACAATCCCTCATTATTATTTATCCGCACTGCTGCTTGAAAGCTTCGAAGGTAACAGGAACTGTTTCAAAGCTGAAGACAGATTGGTTGCAGCAGATCAATGTATAAACCAGAACACTGAGAATCAATTTTTCTCGTACAAACTTCCCTAGCCCAGGTTTTAGGAAAACATCCATATTAAACAGACTCGTTCTGTTTAAAGCCTCAATGTGAAACTGCAGCCAACTTCAGTTAAAAAAAATCACATGTTGAAGTTTTTTTTTCAGTCTTATGGGAAATTTTTATTTAATTTTTTAACATTTTCTTGAAGTAATCATCACATGTCTTTCAACAAATGTAAATATTAGCTGTTGCTATTATCCTAGTTTTATTTTAAAAAGAACTATTATTTACTATACCTGCAGAAAGTTCACATGAAGTAAGAAACCTAATATTTATACTTTATAATAAATATTATGAATATCTCTCAGGGAAAGAAACTGTTCAGATAATCTGCTTTTCACACGAAAAGCCTTGTTTTTAATTCAGAAAACATAACATTATTGTTTGTTTTGTTTTAACTTCTTTTTTTTTATACTAGAGACAGTTTTTGACTATAAAAGTAAAATGGTGCCTTTTAGCTATAGTTAATAAAACTTTTTTCTTTGCAAAGGGGGAAAATATGGAAGCTGTAAATAAATAATGATTGCCAAAGATCAGAAGAAATTTGCATAAGACCAAAGCAATTTAGTGTGATGCTTTGATACACACGTCTGAATAATTCAGCAGTGGTAATAACGGCATCTTGAGACTCCCAGCAACTGGTTTGCCCTCTGAGGTATTAGAAAATGATTAGACATGGAGGGTTTTAGGTCATGAATTAATTTTGAATCTTTTCTAGATGAAGGTTTAAGTGTCTTCTTTTAAATACTTGCTACCCCATCTCTTTACTGTAAATATATTAAAACATGATTGAGACACAAGCCATATCTGTCGCAGAATCCAGTCAGTCAATGAAAAGCATGGCCATTTCCCTGAGCCAAGAACTTGGAATTAATTAGGTTTAATTTTTATGTACTTTGCATCCGCTCCAGGTTTATTTTTTCACATCTCCTTGTTTATATGAAGATATTATACAAAAAATCAATACAAATTATTGATGAGTACCTGGTGTGAGCTAGAACCCGCTTTCTGAGTCTCTTTGGGTTTCCTCCTAAGAAGTCTTAGCTCAGACAGGTCAAATCACACCCCGGGGACTCAGGTCTCCTCATGAGTTAAATTTGTTAGAAAGCTGCGCTATACTATGCCACTAATTTCCAGGTCTGAAATACCATGTACATCCTACTCTCCCTGCAGTTTTTAAAGAAAGAGGCGTTTCATGTCCCAGCCCTCCTCATGTTGGGCATGTTTCACTCACACTTCAGTTCGCAAACTGCCCCGGAAACCCTGTTGATTCTACTCCCTCCAAAAGGGCCACCCAGACCACCTTTTAATTGTTTTTCCTCCAAAACTTGTCTTTACTCTAGTCTCATCGACTTCATCATTTCCTATTTAAATTATCACTTTTCCTGTTACATTTCTCTATTTCCACAGCAATCACTATAAATTATAATTTTTAAAAATATGAATATCTCTAAGCAAGTAGGAGGACCCTGGGTAAGATGAACAACCCTCACTCAAAAAGGCAAACCAGCCACACATTGGAGGAGGGAGAAAACAGGGAATAGGACAGGAGCCTACCACAGAGGGCCTCTGAAAGACTCTCCCCAGTAGGGTATCAAAGGAGATGCTGAGGCTCATAACCAAACTTTGGGCAAGGTGCAGGGAATCTTATGAAAGAAGGGGGGAGATAGAAAGACCTGGAGAGGACAGGAGCTCCAAAACGACCAAATATATCTGGGCACAGGGGTCTTTTCTGAGACTGTTTCTCCAACCAAATGACCATGCATGGAGATAACCTAGAACACCTGCTCAGACAGTAGCCCATGGCAGCTCAGTCTCCAAGTAGGTACCCTAGTAAGGGGAACAGGGACTGTCTCTGACATGAACTCAGTGGCTGGCTCTTTGACCTCCCTCTCCCCTGCCCCTGAGGGAGGAGCAGCCTTGCTAGGCCACAGAGGAGGACAATGCAGCCAGTCCTGATGAGACCTGATAAGCTAGGGTCACATGGAAGGGGAGGAGGACTTCCCCTATCAGTGGACTTAGAGAGGGGCAGGGAGGGGATGAGAGAGGGAGGGTAGGGTTTAAAGGGGAGGAGGGAGGGAGCTACAGGAGGATACAAAGTGAATAAACTGTAATAAAAATAATTAATAAAAATCATGTTTTGCTTTTGTATC
The DNA here is from genome assembly GCA_028658305.1 of Pachyuromys duprasi. Classification (NCBI taxonomy): domain Eukaryota; kingdom Metazoa; phylum Chordata; class Mammalia; order Rodentia; family Muridae; genus Pachyuromys; species Pachyuromys duprasi. Next base: position 4,268,496 of record CM053755.1, read on the forward strand.
TCTATAAACAGAACATTTTATATTGTTCATATTCAATAGGTGCTTGGTTTAAGAAAGGCAAGTAAGTACTTAACTAGACCAGGTTATATTATAGAAGACTATGGAATAATGCATCTATTCTAGTAGTTATTAATTTTAAATCCTTGAGTAAATTCCTTCAGCCTGATCAAGTATCAGCAAAAAGCAAACATACTCTAAGTTATGATTCACTAAGTTACTGGTCTCATGCTCACGTAGCATAGCAATTAAAATCAAATTACTTAAATACAGTATGAAGGTTATTAATTAAAATTATATGTAAAATATATTACATACTATATACATAATTCTGTCAATAAAAATTATACTTTAAAATAATATATGAAAATGTAACATTTATTAGAATTTAAGACTATTTTGTATTTGTGTGTGTGTGTGTGTATGTGCCAGGTGTTGGGGCTTACAGAGGCCAGAGAAGGGCAGTGAACCACTTGGAGATATTAGTGGCTGAGATGCTGACATGGTTCCTGGAAACTGAACTCAGGTCCTGTGGAAGAGCAGCAAGTGCTTTCAACAGCTGAGCCTTCTCTCCAGCCCTGCCTGTTACTATTTCAAAACTACCAAGACATCCAGGGTTACCAGGGATTTTTCAATGTCATCACCTACCTCAGTCCAATAAATTAGAGAAATTACCCTGCCCTTGATCTACCAGTGTTTACAGTTATTCTTTAATCAAAAACATCTTTTAAACATTTATTTGGGAAAGTTAGACTCCAGGCTCTGGCTAGCAAGGGAACCAATGCAAGAACAGAAAACTCTTAAGAGCACCTAATGTGTCAGCACACACTCTTCAGAGCTCTTCCCAGCCGGGTCAGTAACATTATTCTGTTCTTTCTTAGGAAAACACCTCCTGCACAACATGAAATGGCAGAAACACTAAGGCTTATGTTATTAATGAGCCATATGCCACCGACATTTTAGTTTGTTCTTTTCTTAAATGTTATTTTACTACCCTCCAAGAAAGTACATGCTATGTGAGAAAATGATTCTCTTTGTTTTAAAAAGGTGCTAGAGAATGGAAAAATTGAAAGTGGTTTTGTTAGGTTATCTCCCACTGGGCACTGGAGAGCTCATATCTCCTTCCCGTTAAGAGCAAGCAGTACAAGTGGTCAGGTTGCCAATTGCCCAGGAGATCCAGCCAGAAGACATCTGTGCCTTTGGGTGCAAGACTTGCTGGGCTGACTAATCATGCAATGTGTTTGCAATTAAAATAGCACTGTTCGACTTTGCCAGTGAGTGCTTCCCAGTTTTCATGTGTCCTGGATACTCTAAGTGGCACATTAGTGGTGCTCTCTGTTGAGCATTGTTGCAAAGATGAACCACACTAAAAATTAAACTCGTAGGATTATATGAAAAAGTAAGCCAGGTGATTTCAAATAACTCTGGGAAGTATTTATATCCTGAATAATGCGAATAGATATGAAATTCCATCAAATTTACCTTTTTTTTGGTAGACAATGAAAATGCATGTCATTGGGTGACAATGATGCTTCTCATTTGAAGGCAGAATATTGTGCAAATTTCAGAAATGCTGTGTGGTTACCTCATACCTAATGAGAAAACATCATATTTGTGATAGTATTTAAAATAAAACTGTATGTCAGGTGAGATGGTGCTTTCTGTCACTACTATCAGCTTGAGTTCATTCCCTGGCGCCCATGTGGTAGAGAAGGAATGACCTCTGTAAGCTGTGTTCTGACTTCTACATCTATGCCATAATACACTCATGCCCCCCATTTATATTCATACATAAAATGCTTTGAAATATGGAAGTGTAAAAAACATCAGAAGAATTTTCATAATAAGAATGTACCTATGTAAGTACAAACACATGGATACGTGGCTAACTCTCAATGTAGAAAGGCACAGTTACAACAATAAACAGAGGCATAGACATATGTGTCCATTAACAAATCAAGATCAACTTTAGAAATAGAATCAATCGCAGGCTCTATATTCTCTAGTACCTACAGAATTACAGAAACTGTGTTCTTCCTAGCCATTCTCCACACTTCCTTGGGCCTCATTTTCTCTTCCTTGCTCTTATATAGTTATATGTATACAAATTTTCTTTGTGATGCATTCTTGGTGTTCTTTTTTGATAACTCTAAATTAATAATCAACTACAGACCAAGAACTGCACCATGGCTCTTGATAGATGTAACTATGTCTGTATATACAGGGCCTTTGGTCCCACAAGTTATTTTGTTACATTGCACTCAGTACATGAGAAATATACCCTAGTGAAAAGTCTTTCTAGGACATTCTGTGCTTCATTGAAGTATTATAAACTCTGAATTATAACCATAAACTTTTTTATCATGCCCCAGCATTTCTATTGATTATCTGGTTATATATTTTTAATTCACCTAGAAAAAAACATTTGTTCATATTCACGTTTAAAAGTCAAATGTTCTTTTCTAATTACTAACTAGAGCAAAAGCAAGGCAGTTATGAAACATTTTTAAAAAGATGATCAGATGATATAACTGTATTTTTGCTGAACACTATGTATTATTTTAGCTGATTTTGCTTTTCTATTGAGGAATTTCTTAGGTAATATGAAGACAAACCCTTTAAGAGAAAAAAATATGTGGTAGAGATAACAAGATTCTTTCAAAGACCTTTATTCTCAAGAATGTATGTGCATTTATCTAATGGGAAATCTCTGAGACTCATTAGTTGGCAAGCATTCGGATTACACATGCATTCCTCTTCCATAAGTCTACAATCAAGGATTTAGAGAATGACAGTTCTCAATTCTCAGTTTAACAGAAGAGAAATAGCACTATGTTAGGATTGAGGCTCATGGTCACAGGGTTTGCATTGTCCAACATGGAACCCAGGATGACACTGCCCTGTTCCCAAGCTCTGTGAGTTCTGTCTCCGTTCTATGATTCTGTCCTGGAGAATTCCCCATGAAGAATGTAAAATATGTACTCCTCTTTCAAACACATGGAACCAAATTTAGTGTGTGTGTGAATATGTGTGAAGTATCATATATGTGCATAAACATTTACATGTGCATACATATTTACTATATCCACTCCCATTTCCCACATGTATTATTATTAATATAATATGCATGCTATAGACATGTATATACACTTATATAGATATATCTGTGCATAAATACAAGTCTTTAGGCTATAAAATTATATTTATTTATGTCAAAATGAAATTTTAACAATATACTCTTATTGAAAATGAATATATCAGTTGAGAGAAATCAGAAAATAAAATTATTCATGACATTTATAAATTACCCACAGTCTGTTAAAATGTTGGTTTATTTCTTCAACTTTTTTTTCCTCTTAATTCCCTTACTCCTTGTATTTCTTTCTCTAATATGTTAATTGGCTTATAATTATGTAACATGTAATTAATATTTAAGATATTCCACAAAGGTCATTATAAGATTAACAGAGTTATTTTTTAAAGCTACTTTAAATAACTTATTTAAATTGAATTCACTAGTGTATTGCCATTTAAATTGTCCCTTGCTGTTTAAGAAGGTCTGTTATTAAAATTGTAATGCCAAAGGGGAATTTTAAGACAACTTGACAGAAGTAAAACTAGAAGCTAAGTTGTATTTTTGTTTCCAACATAAGTGAGTTTCTAAACTTCTGCTCATGTGATCCTCATGTTTATCTGTCTTCTTTTTGTAAGAATGGAGTATAAATCATATAAATATAATATTATTGTATGAAATTCTTAATAAATAATAGAATAAAATAAACGATTCTGTTGTTGCTGTTTAATAAAAAGAAATAGCACAGGCCTCTCACTGTCTTCTTTAAAAGCAACTAAGAAATGCATGTTAATGTGATCTGTTAGCCAAAGCAGAGAATTGACGTGTTTGTTTGACTTCTTTAATTTTGAAAAGGAGAATCAACTGATAACATGTTTTTATAACCAACTTTAAATATTAGAAAAGTAGAAATTAACACATGCAATATTGGAAGACTATCAGATTCAATATATCTATAAGGAATGTACTGATGTTTGATAAAAACCATTCCTTGGAAAAACAACTTTGTTGAAAGAAGAATGTTCCCTTTCATCTGTTTTTCTAAACAAGGTAAGCATAATGGAATAGAGGATCTAATCTTTCCCTCTCTGAAATTACAACCAAATTCAAGGTAGGCTAATGAAACTCCAAACCAAAATGAATCAGAGTACCATACAAATCAGACAACTGTGCGTGATGAGACCTTCCTTCAGTTTATCAGAATTCTACAGATTCCACTCTGTATTCATAACCTTATTTTCCAACCAGCGTAACTGCTTCTAACTTTTTTGCAAAGTATTTGATTGTAAATTGCTCCATAAAGGTACAGTGATAAAATCACTATCCAGTTAATAAAAGACCAGTGGATTCAAGTCAAGCAAAGTCTTTTGTTGAAACACGAGAGAGAAACTAATCTTGCATTTAAGCTTACAATCAGGTCTTTTAATATTAAATTTTATCAAGTGGCATACAGTATTTTTTCTTGCAAATTTAGAAAGAGTGTGTGGCTCCCTATACGTGATTGGGTAAATATTTTCTTTAAAAAATGGCTTTCAACATAAAACCACTTGAAGGGATTGCAAGAGATTTATATTGTGGTGTGAACACATGCTTCAGGCACAAATTTCAGAGACAAACATGATTTCTTAGGTGGGTATTTTCATGGTGACATATTTTATATACATATATGGACAAATTTAAGTTGTTCCCAGGAATCTCTAAAGAATTATCCTGTAAAATGTTTCAATATTTTAAACTAAGTTCTTGATATGTTTTACACTAGGAATAGAAGACAGAGGTGATTAATTATAGTGTCTAACTCCAAATTTTTGAGTAAATATCTTCGGAAACTTAGTATTTATAATCATTGTGAGTTGTTTACTTTAATAAGATTATTCTCGTGTTTAATGAAGAGAAAAATCACCTTCCGATTAATCAAATTCTATTTTATATTCACTGAGAATTAAATGATAGTTTGGTTGTGTTTTGCAACTCCTTCTTGTCACTTTGGGGGGAAGAAAGAGCCAGGACTTAATGATCCATATTTGATATAAGTGTTTCTTGTCAGACAATAGCGCCATCATGTTGTTTGGTTAGAATATTTCCCATAATATTTCATGTATGTCCATTGAAAGGGTATCCATTCATCTGAGAACAATGTACATAGAGTAGAAAGACAGTTATATAAAACAGATATAAATATGGAATTAAATCTAACATTAGTATAGATTTGTATGTCGATACAGAAATACGGTTAATTTTCTTACATTAATATAGATTTTTGTATATTGATACAAAATTAACGTTACTTTGATACATTAAAATTATTTTTGATATTCGCACACACACACACACACTCGTTTCAACTCTTGTGTAAGGTATTGGACTTACACAACTCATTTATGAATTCAAGATTTACTTCTGGTCCGTTTAAAAGCTGGTATTGCAAACCGTTTAGGATAATTAAGCAATGCAAGTTAGTAGTTGGTCAATCAAACTCATGATCATGCCAATACTAGTCTAGTTTATCACAGCAATATTCACCCTTGACTGAACAGATAGTAAACAACTAGAAAAAGCAATACTTGCCTATTCAGATATACTATAGATAATAGAGTGTAGTGAAAGTTTTTTAATATGTTTTTTTGTTTTGTTCCCAAACGTGGAATGTGTTAATATTTTTATTTCATCCTCAGTTGAAAACCAACTCATGAGAAGGCACATGATTTTGGTTGGCAGAAAACATACTTGGGAGAGCATGGTGTTTCGCTGGAAGCTGTCTTGTGTAAGGGGCATGGATTTTGCTAGCTGGCAAGAGTCTTGTGTGGACTCAGAGATGGTATAAATAGAAGCACATGAAGAGAGGCAACACCTTTGCGTCACTACACTTTGTAAGGTATACATCACTTCGCTGGTCTTTATTTTTCTGCATTTCACTTCTCAGAGAGAAATGCTCCAGAGAGCTTCTCATGGTACTCCAGCTGAGTCTTGACGCTTTCACTGAACCACACTGATTAGGCAGAATCTTTCCTTTCTGCTGAATTGTGCCGCTGCTGTTGATTCTTATTGCTGCTTAGTGTTTGCTATTTAACCGGACTTCTGGTATCTGAACAACGAAGAGTGGACTCACCCCCCCAAAAAAACACAGATAAAAAGGTCCACAACCCCCTTTTCCTAATAACCTCATTTTCCCCTATCGCTGGTCAGTGGGTTGGAAGGGAGGTAAAGGCATATAAGAACCCTAAATATTTTGGCTCTGTTGTTCTTCTTGTGGAGTTCCTGTCCCCTCCAGGTCTTTCTGTCTCCCTCTTCTTCCATAAGGATTCCAGCGCTCTGCCCAAAGTTTGGCTATGAGTAGCAGAATCTCCTTCAACACCCTGGTGTGGGTAGAGTCTTTCAGAGGTCCTAAGTGAAGGGTTCTTGTCCTGTTCCTTTTTTCTCCTACTTCTGATATCTCTACTGTTTGCCCTTCTAATTAAGGATTAAGCCTCTTCCCTAGGGTCCTCCTTGTTGTTTAGCTTCTTTAGGACTATAGATTTTATTTTTTATCTTACAGTATATGTCTAATATCCACTTATAAGTGAATATATATCATATGTGTATTTCTGCTTCTGGATACTTCACTTAGGAATATCTTTTCTAGTTCCCACCATTTGACTGCAAATTTCATGATTTCCTTGTTTTTGATAGTTGAGTAGTATTGCATTGTGTAAATGTGCCACACTTTCCATATCTATTCCTCAATTGAGGGATATCTAGGTTGTTTCCAGATTCTGGCTAGTACAAATAAAGCTGCTACCTTGGCTCCAGAGGGGGCAGTAAAGACTGATACTCCAACCAAGAACCATACATGGAGACAACCTAGACCCTCCATTCAAAGAAAGCCCATAGATTGCTCAATTTTCAAGTGGGTTCCCTAGTAAGGTGATCAGGGGTTGTTTCTGACATGAACTTGGTGGCCAGCTCTTTGATCACCTCCTGCTGTGGGGATCAGCCTTGCCAGGCCACAGAGGAATATGATACAGCCAGCCCTGATGAGACCTGATAAGCTAGGGTCAGATGGAATGGGAGGAGGACCTCCCCTATCAGGGGACTAAGGAAAGGGTATAGGGAGAGTACTGGAAAGGTGGGTGGGATTGGGAGGAGAGGAAGGCAGGGGCTGCAGAGGGGATAAAAAGTGAATAAATTGTAATATTTTTTTAAAAGACGAAAAAAGAACAAGAGATAAAAAAAGAACCCCAAATAAAGTAGGTTTTAAAAAATATATAAGTCTAAACTATAGGGACTTCAAAAACCCACAGAAAATGGCATTTAAAGATGTCTTTTGGGAAATAGGTTGATGTTCTCTTAAAATTTCTTTCTGCTGATTTTGGGTTGTAGTATTCCTTTTGGGGATCCCAAAATAGAGAAAATGGTTAAGAAAGCTCATTGTAACATTTCTTGTCCAGTCTCTAAATACTGTGAAATTGCAGGCTTAAATTAATCTTGTTTGGAACAGTCTGGAAGGCAGGACCAATTGGGATCAGCAGCTTTCTTTGACTCTGTCATGGAAGCAAACTTTGATGAAACAACAACTGAAGCAGTCTGAGACTGGACCATTTGTGTTACTTTTCTTGTCAAGGTCACCTCTGTTCCATTGGTGTTTGGTCCTTTTGTTCAGTAAATATATAAACTCTTACAAGTAATATAAAGTTCTGTAATTACATATGTATGGAATGTACAATGTGCACATATCAGCTAAAGATGATTCCTTGCTCTTTGTGTGAGCAGATGAAAGATATCTGTCTTTCTTTGTGAGCTAGTTTGGACTGTATAACCAAAATATAATCCCAATTTTATCTATGCCATTTAAAAGAATGGAATAATAATCCTGAGGATTTTGTGGCCAACAAGATTATTGGGTGGGATAGACATTTATGTCTCTCTCAGTCAGTTTAAGAGTCATTCCTGAGATCCAAGATGGCTGCCAGGAGAGGACACCATGTCTGAGGAGTAGGACAGCAGAAACAACACAGTGACCAGTAGACTGAACTCTGGGACCTAAAATACCAGCATTTGTGATTGCCAGGTGAGCAGAACTCCTACAGTGGGAAATCAAGTGGGAAAATCCTAGGGAAACCCAGCTATTCCCTGGAAAAATCTCCGGGTGACCAGCAGCACACAGCTCTGATCTGAACGAGCAGCCGCGCTGGGCACCCGCAGCCCCAATACCAGACTGGGTCTCACAGCCTCTGGGCCAGACGGAGGAGGAACCGCATACCATTTTGATTGACCTGCACACTGCGGGTCGCCAATAACCACCTCAGTCTCTGTCTGAGTCCACTGGTGAGTCAGAGAAAGACCCGGCGGGCATACACCAGGCACATACCAATTGCTTCCACCGGAAACCACTGCAGTCCCTGTGTGTGCAGTTGGGTACACGAACCAGTCTGAGAGGGCCTAGGAGACCGTTTTGACTGGCCTGCACACTGTGGGGCACACACTGCTCAGGCCAGCGACCACCTCAGTTCGTGGGTGTGTGTGTGTGTGTGTGTCCACAGGCAGTTCTGCTTCTACCGGCGGGCATTCCGCAGGTGCACACCAATCGCGTCCACCGAAAACACCTCAGACTAGGAGGGCCTAGGAGACAGTTTTAACCAGCCTGCGTGCGCAGGTCTGCCAGCGACCACCTCATTCAGTGTGTGTGTTCACCAGCCAGTCTGAGAAGGCCTTGGGCACCATTTCAGACAGGCCTGCATACAGCGGATGCACACTGCTAGGCAACGCCTGCAACCAATCCAGACCCACTGTGTGTGCCCCAAATATCATCTCAGACCATGGTGCACAGCCCCTGGCCCAGAAGGGGGTGCCAAGTCTCCAGTACAGGGGAGAGCCCTTAGCAGCAAGCCCAAGGCAGAGCACAGAGCCCCCAGCTGACATCTCAAAACGGGACACTCAGCATCTAGCACAGAGAGAGGAGCAAAGCCTTCAGATCAGAAGGGTGACCAGCCTGCAGTGCTCACAGCTTCTAGCACAGAGCACGAAGCCGGGCACACGGAGCCCACAACAGAGTTCAACTGAGACAACACACACACTAACAAACCACCGGAATTCCCCTATCTTCTTGAAGAATACTCCTGACACAAGAGATTAACAGTTCCAGTCTAAAGTTCAGCCTTAAAGAACAAACAGCTCCTTGATTATATATAAACAAATGCCTAGAAATCGATGAAAGAACTCACCGA
>CM053755.1:4278268-4289338 GCA_028658305.1 Pachyuromys duprasi
ACAAGCAACAGTACAGGAGCATACTAAAGAGGACCTATGAAAGAATCAGTATAGCAATGTATCAAAACAGACATTAAGACTCTCGGTTAAGCCCTTGGCAGAGGGCTGTAAGTAATAATAAATATAGGGGAAGTTAATAAGACTTGGGGAGAACAAGAGCTCCACAAAGATCAAACTGAGCAGGGCACAAGGGTCTTATATGGGACAGTTTCTCCAACCAGGGACCATGTATGGATATGGCCTAGAATCCCTGCTCAGATGTTGCCCATGATAACTCATTGGTGAACTGAAGACCCTAGTAAGGCTAACAGGGGCTGTTTCAGTCTTGAGCTTGATGGCTGACTCTTCGACCCTCCCCCATACATGCCAGGGATTAACAGCCTGGCTAGATCCCGGGGGAGGTCATTGCAGCCAGCCCTGAGGAGACAAGATGATTTGGGGTCAGACGGAAGGGGAGGAGATCCTCCCCTGTTGGTGGACTTGGAGGGGGCAGGGAGGAGATGAGGGAGGATTGGAGAGGGTGGGAGGGAGTGAGGGAGGGGGCTTTGCATGGGATGCAAAAAAACTAACCTGTGATTGATATAAAAATAAATAAATTTATTTAAAAAAAGAGTCATTCCTATACAAAGAGACAGTGTCAGTATATACATTACCTGCTTTGGTCTTCATTTTCTTCTTGTGTATAGCGAAGATCTCCAGGAGGTCACCCTCTATCAAATCTGACTTTTATCAGTTTGGATGAAATCTAAAGCCTCCATTTTAAAAGTAATTATTTTTATTTTTATACTAATCACAGGTTATGTACTTTGTATCTCAGCCATAGTCCCTTCCCTCATTCCTTCCCACTCTCCCCATCCCTCCCTCATTTTCTCCCTGCCCCCTTCGAAGTCTACTGGTAGGGGAGGACCTCCCCCCCTTCCATCTGACCCTAGCTTATCATGTCTCTTCAGGGCTGGCTGCAATGTCCTCTTCTGGGATGTAGCAAGGCTGCTCCTCCCTCGGGGGGGAGGGAGGTCAAAGAGTCAGCCATTGAGTTCATGACCTAAATAGTCCCTGTTCCCCTTACTAGGGTAACCAGTTGGATACTGACCTACCATAGGCCACATCTGAGCAGGGATTCTAGGTTATATCCATACATGGTCCTTGGTTGGAGAAACAGTCTCATAAAAGCACCCTGTGCCCTGATCTATTTGGTCTTTGTGGAGCTCTTGCCCTCTCCAATTCTTACTAACTCCCCTTTATTATGATTTCTTGCACTCTGTGGAAGGCTTGGGTGTGAGTCTTAATATCTGCTTTGATACATTGCTAGTTAGAGTCTTTCAGAAGCTCTCTGTTGTAGGCTCGTGTCCTCTTGCTTCTTTTCTCCTACATTCAATGTCCATCCTATTTGTCCATCTAAGCAAGGATTGATCATCCCACCCTGGGTTCTCTTTCTTTCTTATCTTCCCTAGCTGTATAGATTTCAGCATGACCATCCTATTCTATAGGTCTATATAAGTGAATATACTTATACTTAGTGTTTAAGTATAAGTATAAGTATAAGTGAGTATACTTATACTTAGTGTTTCTTTCTGCTTTTGGGATTCCTCAGTCAGGATGATTGTTTCCAGGTCCCACCATTTGCCTGCGAATTTCATAATTTCCTCATTTTTGATTGCGGAGAAGTATTCCATTGTGTAAAAGTACCAAAATTTCTGTATCCATTCTTCGACCGGGGGACATTTGGGTTGTTTCCAGGTTCTGGCTATTATGAATAAAGCTGCTACGAACATGATTGAACAAATGTCCTTGTCGTGTACTTGAGCATCTTTTGGATATATGCCTAGGAGTGGTATAGCTGGATCTTGAGGAGTTACTATTCCTAATTGTCTAAGAAAGTGCCAATTTGATTTCCAGAGTGGTTGTACAAGTTTGCATTCCCACCAGCAATGGAGGAGGGTTCCCCTTTCTCCACAACCTCTCCAGCATGTGTTGTCACTTGAGTTTTTGATCTTAGCCATTCTGGTGGGTGTAAGGTGAAATCTCAGGGTTGTTTTGATTTGCATCACCCTGATAAGCCTATTCTTTTCTGTTGAAATAAATGTGAAGACTCTTTCCCAATGCAACATACATTTTATCCTCCATTTTGAAGTCAAATCAAGTATAGAATGATTTAATTTAGAAGTCCCTTTTCCATCTAGATCTAATACATTTTGATCTCTCTCAAAGAGGATGCATAACACTATCATCATAATTAAACTGCACACATTTTCTTGCTGATAGTAAAAAAATAAACCTGCATTGGGTCCAATCATCCTCCTCTACAGTGATTTTTATTTCGAACAAGGATGATGTTTGTTTGTTTGTTTGCTTTTAATATCACTAGGGAGACTTATTTTATTCTTTGAACTATCTTTTGACTATTTATTTTGTTTGTTCATTTACTTTTTAAATCTTCTATGTACCATTGAACTAGTTTTTTTTTTCTCTCTTTGAAGATTTACTTTCTATGTGCATTTATTTATCTCTCCCTCTTTTTTTAACCACTTTTCCTTTTTTTTTTTTTTTTTTGAGACAGAATTTCGCTCTGTAGCCTTGGAGGTCCTATGATCACTTTGTAGATGAGGCTGGCTCAAACTCTCAGAAATCTACCTGCTTCTGTCTCCCAAAATACTGGGATTACAGGCACTTGCCAGTGTACCTGCCTCTTTTACTACTTTTTTATGTTAATACCTGTTTTGTATTCAACTTCATCTAAACTCTTTTCTCTTTTCCATTTTTACATGGATTGTTCCTTTCAATTTATTTAATTCTGTCCTTAAGGATTGGAGTTTTATCAAATTAAATCAATCTATGATGTTACACATAGAGTCTCTTTCCCCCTCTAGCATTAAAATATAAGTTTAAAGTTTTTTTTTTAACCTGGTTGATTGAGTTTGGATTTGTGTGTGTGTGTGTGTGTGTGTGTGTGTGTGTGTGTGTCTTTCTGTGCTTACCCTTGGCTCCTGCTTCCTGTGCTGTGCTGTGCTGTGCTTGGTCAACTCCCATCCTCTGCTACACAGGTTAAGCCTTCAAGGGCTAAGTCTTCAGATCAACCAGGCAAGAAGGGTTGGTCTTGCTATGCTGTGAGCCATTCTCTGGCTTCTCTGTGGTATCTGGTAGCTGCTGCTGCAGTGGGTGGCCCAGAAAACTGCAGTTTCCACCCTCTGAGAGTGCCTGTACTTTCCCAAGAGACTGCTGCACAGCTCTGGTCTTCTTGGAACCATATGGTGCTTGCCAGAGTGACCATTAAAGTTTGTGCAAAGCAGGGATTTTAAAGTACCACTTTTCTCAAGCTGTTTTGTTTTGGGGGGAGGTTTGTGCCTCTACCCTTGACTTTTCTCACGTTAGTTTGGATTCTATGCTCCATGTATGGTATTCCATTATGTTGTAGGGATTCATGTTTTTCCTCCCACTCCAAGCTCCCATAATAGTGAGTCATGAGACTCAAAATCTATTTACATATACCTAGGTCATATAGCTAGGCTGTTCTCTCACTAGCTCATAACTTAAACTTTTTATCCTAATCTATATTCTGCCATGTGGCTGGTTACCTCTGTTCAGGTACCATGTGTCCTTTTTACATCTTCCCAGGCAAATCTTCTGCACTTAGCTTTATCCCAGAACCCATTCTGCCTGTTAGATATCTTATCTACTATTCTACAATTTCCCATAGGCCATAGGTTTTTTAATTGACCAGTGATGCATCCAAAAACACACAAGATAAAACTATACCACCTAAAGCTTCATTCTTTAGGGTATAAGCATCAAATGATTCTTACTATGAGTTTTGTAAAATGTTAGAGAGGAAAGTCATATGGAGTTTGTGCTGAGTTGTTTTTTCAGCTTAACACAGTCTTAGATGTATGTGGGAAGAGAGACTCTTAATTGAGAAAGCACTGGTTGCAGGCAAATCTGTGGTGTGTTTTCTTGATCGGTGATTGATGTGGGTGGGCTCATACATTTAGGGAGTTGTGCCAGCCCCAGGATGGTGGTATTTGATCATATTAGAAAGCAGGTTGAGCAAGTGATGAGGCACAAGACAGATTACAAAGAATAATCTGAAGTAAACCCCTTTTTTCCTGAGCTACTTTCAGTTAGCCTTTCATCAGGTAAATAGTGAATGAACCATACCAGCTCTAAGAGCCATCCTCACATAAGTTCTACAATGATGAGACTATGTGATTGGGAATGCATTCATTGAAATTTCTCTTCTGAGTTTATTTAGTTAGGTCTAAAGTACCATTCTCTTCCCATGGTGATAGGCTACCACAGTTTATGAGGAAGAGTGCCTTGCTGGGAATTTTTCTATTATATAAGCAATTGAAAAAAAAATCCATGGAGAAACAGTCTTCAGGCTTTAAATATCCATGAGGAGTCTTCTATTTTGGACATTTTCTCTACATACTTTCAACACTTGGCCACCCAGGAAGACTTTGCCATCCTTCTGAATCTGAGGTTCCAGGGTCCTTGACACGTTTGTGCCTTTGTCAGCAAAGCATATTCACGTGTGCTTCATTCATGCAAGGCTTCCTATCTCTTCCACATCCTCACTTGGTTCAAATTAGGTTAAGATAGCACTTAAGAACAGTATATGCACAAGATCAAACAAATGAGGTCAACCAACACTAAGCCAGACAGCATCAATGGGTTACAGGAAGAAAAGAAGGGAGAGGATGAGAAGAAGCCAGAAATGGGAGAGGGAACATAGAGGAGGGGTCTGGGGAGAATAGGAAGTGGGAGTTGTAAGTAGATATGGACAAGATACATTGTTTACGTGTATGAAATTGTCAAAGAATAACTAAAAGTCATTGTGTTAAAGGGAATGAATAAACAAATAGTTGCTTCTAAAAAAAGAACAGTAAAATCAACAAAATAAAGCATGATTTCAAGTGTAGCTTTAGAATATTAATGAGTCCCAGGGTCAGTGTGGTGGTCACTTGAGGCCCCATTCAAAGCCCCAACACTGGAGCAGCGGCATCTCTGTTGACATGTGTTGGCTGACTTTAACCTCAAGCACCAAATGAGTTAATCAGTTTTTAAATTCAAAATGAAGAGTGTTAAAAAACTTTTTCAGAGTTTCAGGATTCTCATCTTCTATTTTGTTTATATTTTCAAGCTTTTGTTACTTATATTTTCTTTTCATAAAAGTCATTATATTCTTTCTACACAATCTCTTTCTCTTGATACCTGTCCAAATCAAATATCAGCTACCAACAAACACAAATAGTACTGTTTTTCTCATTTTTCCTACATCACAAAATTTTATGGATCTATTACTAATCTTCATCATTATAGGAGAAATTTGTACCAAGCACCTCAAACCCCTAGTCCCATAAATTGTTTCTTTATACCATGGCACCAGACCCTGCCTCAGCTTCCCTAACACTGGGATTACTTGCATTCATCACCTGCCTGATTTATTTAGCTTCTCCCCTCCAACTCCCGGGGTTACTTAGGTACTATATTTCTCAAGGTAAACACTACCAACTGAAGTATCTTCCCAGGCTATGGGCCCTGCTTTTTAAATCTTATTTTGTCCTTGGACCTATTCAAACAATCAGTTGCTCCCTGTATCTTTGAAAAGAAAGGCTATGTTCACCAATTTTACCTCATAGGTTTCTTCTAATGTCCTCTCTCTAAACTGTCTCCCTTGATTGTTATGTTGTGACCATGTGATAACTGTGTAGCTCTTCGTGATAAGTATAGAAATATAAATATTTTCCAAATCTTAGCTTCCTTTCAAGTCCATGATGCATTGTTTTCCCACCTGTGCTACTTCTACAAGAGCCTCATTGGTTGTGCGGTTTAACTTCTTTTGTTTGTTTTGTTTTTTAAACACGCTTTGAATTTACTGAATGCATTGGGTATCTAAATATTTCAAAGTGGTGAGGGGAGGTATAAAGATGGGCAGGGGCAGGACACTATTAAAGAACAACCCATAAACCAGCTACTAGTACCACAGTGTGCAACTTGGGACAGGGTATATAGGATTAACATGACAAAGGAAAAGTCTTTGTTTCAAGATCAATTCTTGCTGTTCCATTCTCAACGAACACCCCTCTGCTGTGGTCCTCTTCAACCCAAGGATAATGGAGAATTTTCTTTTTCTTTTTCTTTCTTTTTTTGCTTTCCATAGGTACCAAGTTAATATTTTATTTAAAAGTTTCAAAAAGAAATAATCAGTGCGATGAACACATGTCTGTGCAATTCTACCCTCTCCCAATGGTTCCTTGGCCCTGACAATGAAAGGGAATTTAAATATCAGTCTAGTACAGAATATTAGTAGGAAATGCTAACCAAAGTGAAAAGAAAGTAGGTTCTTCCAGGGTCCTTAGCTTAGCGGAGAAATTTCTGCATAGGTTTTGGACCCTTGGAAGGGAACATAAAGATGAAGCAAGATTCTGGAAGGTGACTGGCTCAAAACACAGTAGGGGATTAAGCAAGAGACAGCATTGGGGATTAGCAGGGTAACAGCATACAGGCATGAGAACAACTAGTTCAACTAGTTCATGGTCAGGACTTAGGAAAGGTCATCACTTCCTCCCTCTCTTTCCTCCCTCCAGCTCTTCATAGCTCCTCTTCTCAAATCCCTCTCATGTTCCCTGTCAAACCGGAAGCTACTTTTTATTTTATTATATTTTTGACACACACATACACTACATGTGTGTATGCAAATATATGTGAGAGAATTTTCTTGATAGATTCCATTTACCAAAGCTGAAGCAAGTTCAGATAAATAAATTAAGTAATCCTATATTCCCAAAGGAAATAGAAGGTGTCATCAAAATTGCCATCCAAACAAACCCAATGTCAGACTGTTTCAATGCAGAATTCTATCAGAATTCAAAGAGCTAATACCAATATTCTTTATTCCACAAAATAGAAGCAGAAGAAACATTATTAACCTCATTCTATGAGGTCAAAGTTACCTTGATACCTAAAACATACAAAGACCCAACAGAAAAAGAGAACTTCAGACCAATCTCGCTTATGAACATTGATGTAAAAATACTCAATAAAATATTCACAAACCGAATCCAAAGATATAATCCACACAACCAAGTTGGCTTCATTTCATGCATGCAGAGATGGTTCAATATATGGAAATCCATCAATGTAATCCACCACATAAAAAAAACTAGAAATAAAAATCCACATGAAGATCTCCTTAGATGCTGAAAAGCATTTGGAAAAATCAAACACCCATTCATGTTTAAAGTCTTGGAGAGATCAGGGATACAAGGCACATACCTAAACATAGTAAAGACAGTATACAGCAAGACTATAGCCAACATCAAACTCAATGGAGAGACACTCAAAGCAATCCCACTGAAATAAGGGACAAGGCAAGGCTGCCCACTCTCGCCATATCTCTTCAACATAGTTCTGGAAGTCCTAGCTACAGCAATAAGACAACCAAAGGAGATCAAGGGGAGACAAATTGGAAAGGAAGAAGTCAAAGTATCACTATTTTCAGATGATATGATAGTATTCATGAGTGACCCCAAAAATTCAACCAGAGAACTCTATATGATAAACACTTTCAACAAAGTGGCTGCATACAAAATTAACTAAAAAATCAAAACAAACAAACAAACAAACAAACAAACAAAAACCAGAAACCCTCCTGTGTACAAAAGCAAAAAGGGCTGAGAAAAAAAAATTAGGGGAACACCCTTCACAATAGCCACAAATAATATAATGTATCTTGGTGTGACTCTAATGAAGTAAGTGAAAGACCTGTATGAAAAAAATTTCAAATTTCTGAAGAAAGAAATTGACAAAGATATCAGAAGAAGGAAAGATCTCCCATGCTCATGGATCGGTAGGATTAATATAGTGAAAATGACCATTCTACCAAAAAACAATCTACAGATTCAATGCAATTCCCATCAAAATACCAACACAATTCTTTACAGACTTTGAAAGAACAATTCTCAATTTCATATGAAAAAACAAAAAAACCCAGAATTGCTAAAAACAACCCTGTTTTTAGATCTTCTGGAGGTATCTCTATCCCTGATCTCAAGCTGTACTGTAGAGCAACAGTAATACAAACGACAGTTTAACTTAAGTATTCCATAGATTTTTTCATTGTTAATTATTGCATTAGTATTAAAATTGATATGTTAAATAAAAATTGAAAATTTTCTACATGATTCAGGAAGTCTCCTATATTTTAGATCATAATTCCAGGGAGGAAGAAAAGAAGGAATGCAAGAAATTATCATTTATTGAATACAGATTTTGTGTTCTTTGTTGCTGTTGCCCTTTACCATTTTCAGTTTTATTGAATATGAGTAGTCACTTACCACTGAAAGCACTTCAATGCTATTGTATCTGTTCCACAGATTATCATATTGAGTCGATGGTAGAATTAAAATATTCTGATATTCTGATAGAAATTCTAAGCACTTTGAAAATTCCAAATTACTGGTTGGCATCAGTTGTTGAGTTGAGTCATAACTGTGTAGTCACAAATGCAGAGAAGTGCGTGAAGCCCTCTAGAGAAAAATTAGGCATTTGTTTTGGACCAGGCTGTGTCATTTCTTCCTTCCCTAGCCCAGATATCAAAGTTGTTAATGTTTAGCCTCTTCATGCTCATTTAATGAAGAGCTTTTGGCTGTCACTTGGTTCATCATGGAAGGAACCAAGTATCTCCAAAGGCCTAATTTGACTGGAAGCTTCCTCTGTCCTTGTGGACTCAAATGAGTCACAGCTCCACAGAGGTGTGAGATCTAGTTTGCCCAACAGATGCAAAGGAGAACAGAGCATTTAAATACAGAATTACTGGCAGTCAGTGTTCCTATGGAACACATTTTTACCAATAGGAGTTCTGAGAGAGGCTAACTTATCAATATAACCTTTCCTCTTTGCTGAGGCACTGCTCTAAGACAGAGTCCATGAAATGTGCGGATAGCTCTGAAATGGTTGAGATGTAAATGCTGCTGTATACATCTTTGGCTCGTTTTGTAAAACACTTCCCACTATTCTTTGCTCTGACAATTCTTTCCTCTACTTTCCCCTTCTACCTTGGCTCTATAATTGCATTTAGGAATAACAAAATGGAAGCTTTATTTGGCTTCTGTGTTCAAGAAAATTGGGAAAGGTCAGCATCAAAGGTCATGTGCCGTAAGCCAAAAGGATAGATGGCTGGATATAGGGAATTTTAAATATAGCAGAAAGCTATGAGGGGACAGAACAATAGGTCAATTATTATATTACCAGGAATCCTTGAGTGATATTTCAAAATCTCTCATTGTTCTAGATAATATATGAAATGGTTTAATTTTAAAACTGCTGCTTTTCTTTAAAGGTACTGCCATGTGTAATTGCAGAAGTTCATATTTAAGCTTTATCTTTTTATCTTTAATAGAAACACACACAGAGATTTCAGAAAATGAAATTTTCCAAAATGAAAAATAATTTATTATCCTTGTATATGGGTATTACATTCAAAATACTTTTTGTTTGTTTAAACAAAGTTCACACAAAGTGTGCTTATTGATTGACTCAACCAACATACATTTGTTATATACAAAAAGGTGTACAAGTGAATAATTAGCTTGTCTATAAAGTTAATGTTTGTTTTCTCATCAACATAGAAACAAGGTTGATGTACATTTATTTAAATAAGAAAAATATTTCTTCTTAGTTTCCATAATACACTCACAGAAGTATTCCTCAAACATTAACTAAAATGTTCAATGTTAATTCGAATAAGTAGTTTTCAAGAATGCGTCTGCCACATGATGAAACCCAGGTCTCTGTCACCTTGATGCCTGTTAAGGCTGGAGCTAGCAGTGGCAGCAGGCAGAGCACATGGGTTGGAGAGACTGATACGCAGCTTATAGTTCTTTTCCACTTGGCTTTGCAGCTGCAGCTATTATTTGCAGATCCTGGCACTATTTATGCCCCAGACTCCTGCTGTCTTCAGAGTCCTTGTTCACAGTCACCCAGTACTGATTGCCAAATACCAGGTTGAGCTGTTGGCTGCTGGAGTTCCTAGCCATGCCTACTGCCTCAGTGTGCCTTCAAGCTGCCCCTTGATCCTGCGTTGTGCCACTTCAACTCATCACGCAGGATCTTGTTCTTTTGTGTCCCTACGTTTGACCTGCCCATGTCAATGCTCTAACTACATTTGACTTCATATTAAATACAGAATAACTATGTCTTTCCTTTGTGAAAAAAAAGACAATATTTTCAAGTATAGCCTGTGCTTGATGGCCACAAAAGTTTTGAATGGCAATTTCCTAATCATTTTTTAGTGTGTGACAAGCGGCTGTGGTGGGAAATTTCAAATACCATCTACTGTGCTTGGTTTTGCCAACATTGTGCTATGGTTAAGACAATAATGATGAGAATAAATTCACACAGCATGGGGCTTGCATGTTCTCCAGGGTCTATAGAGGTTCTCTGCTGCTCTAGATGACTTTGGATTCTCTGAATGTTATGATTAAAATAGATTTTACTTAGCTTTTTAAAATATTTCTTCTTTTATTGTATGTGTGTGAGTATTTTCCCAGCATGTATGTATGGATACCACATGTGTGTTTCGTACTCATGGAGGCCAGAAGTGGGCATGAGATATCTCAATACTGGAGTTACAGATAATTATGAGCCATGGGCTAAGGGATGAGAACAGAACCTAGCCCTCCACAGGAACAGTAAACACTCAGAAACTCTGATTTGTACCCCCTTCAATATAACTTTTGAGAGGTTTATTTCTAGTAATGGGGGATGCAGAATCTGAAACAGTCACCTTCTCTAAACAGGCAAGGCTTCCAGTGGAGGGACTGGGACATGAACCCAGCCACAAAACCTTCAACCTGTAATTTGCTCTGCTTGCAAGATGTGCCACGGTAATGGAGGCACAGAAATTGTGGAAGTGCTTAACCAACGACTAGTCCAGCTTGAGACCTGGACTACGAGAGAGTGCCCACACCTGGCACTGCCTGTATGGCCAGGACTCAGAGGCTGGATAAGCCAGAGACCTCAGAGAGAACTCAACAAAAGTGACAAAAAAGTAAATGCTGTGATTCTAATGAT